>OVBB01002073.1:0-12320 GCA_900406415.1 Isatis lusitanica | reverse complement strand
GTGTGTCATCCTCTTCTCCACATTCTTGTGGTATCTCAACACGAGGAGTATTTACAGCTGGTATATGTTATTTTGTTACTGTTTTGGTATCTGTAAATGCATCAGGTAGCTGATTTGCTATACTCTAAAAATGCATAATTCGACGGACTTCCAGTTCAAACTGTTTTCTAGAAGGATCAAGGTGTAATAAGGATGGTACACACCATTTTATATCCTTCTCTACTTGCTTATTTCCTCCCCTTAGGGCAGGAAATACCTTTTCCAAGAAAATGGCAATCAGAAAATTGTGCCGTAAATACATTACCAGTTTGTGGTTCCAGATATTGTATGATTGATGGTGAAACACAATCTACATATATCCCTAACCTTCTTTGAGGTTCCATCTTTGTACGTTGGAGAGGTGCAATTAGTACATATACTACACAACCAAATATCCTTAGATGTGAAATATTTGGTTCATTTCCGAACACTAACTGTATTGGGAGTGNCGTAAATACATTACCAGTTTGTGGTTCCAGATATTGTATGATTGATGGTGAATCACAATCTACATATATCCCTAACCTTCTTTGAGGTTCCATCTTTGTACGTTGGAGAGGTGCAATTAGTACATATACAACACAACCAAATATCCTTAGATGTGAAATATTTGGTTCATTTCCGAACACTAACTGTATTGGGAGTGTTTATGATATGCACTTGGTCTCACTCAAATAAGTGATTCTGCATGCAAAGTAGTGTGTCCCCATACAGAGGTTGGGAGTTTTGATCTCATTATCAGTGGTATTGCAATCAGTTGCAGATGTGTAATTAATGATTCGCCCAAACCATTTTGTGTAAGAACATAGGCAACATGATGTTCAACATCTATTCCTGTTACCATACAGTAATCATTGAATGCTCGGGATGTGAATTCATCAGCATTGTCTATTCTTATTCTCTTTATTGGATAATCAGGAAACTGAGCTCTTAGTATGATTATCTGAGATAAAAATCTCGCAAACGCAATATTCCGAGATGATAATAGACAAACATGTGACTATTTACCAGACGCGTCAATCATTACCATAAAATAGTAGATTGGTCCATAAGGTGCAATGTGTTGGAATTTTGCTATCTATATAGATTAAATGTATGTTTACAAAAATCAGAAGTATGTATTTGAAATTTTTATTCCTACGTTGCTGAGGCTTAACTGGGTCTTTAGAAGACTTTTTTTCACCCTCCGTTTTTCAAAGATTAATGTTTTAGCTTCTTTTTTAAAAACAAATATTGATTTCTTGTTTAATATTTGATAGTTACTAAGAGTAATTAATAGGAGCAGTCAACCCATTTTTAGTCTTTATCTCCTACAATTTCCCATGATAGAAAATTAGTACACTAGTGTTACTATCTAAAATTCATCTATAAATTCGATTTTGATACTTTCATCTCTATATCTCCTCAGAGAAACAAAAAGTTTTGTTTTTCCTTAAGAAAAAATGGAGAACAAGGGAAAGATGCAATAAAGGAAGAAGTGAAGGAAGAGACAAAAAAAAGTGGATTAAGAATAAAATCTTGTAACCAAAGTTCAACACAGATTCAATCTTAACAAGAAGTTTTATTACGATGATGGACACTGGACAGCTTCACCCGGATAAAGAGGTTTAACAAACTGTAATAGATATGCTAAGGATGTTGGTATCGTATGATTTTTATTGAAAAGTATTTTGGCATCTTTTAGTTTCGGAAAATTGATGTAAGATTCAATAAAATAAAATTATCAATACGAATCTTCTTCTACTTTTCGTATTAAAAATAATTTGTACTTGTGGAATTATTTCATGTATCAAAAAATTTGTTGATGTAATGTAAATAATTCAACAATTTTGAAATCAAATCAAAATATTTGTAAATCATGAAGAACAATACAAACGTCGTCTAACTTTCATTTTTTTTTAAACTTAAGTTGATAAATAATCCATCACATCTTCTACTAAAGTAGAATCACAAGCTATTTGTGAAGGTAAATTATCTTCCTTTTCAAATATGGATTTCTTCAAATGTGGGATTTTATAAATTTTTTCTACCTCAGATCTTCATAATCTCTTGGCTGCACGCTTGCAAAGTTAATAAAATCCAGTTCCCTTGTTTGGATGGATATTCATCAAATGCTTGTTTAACCGCATAAACAAGTTTTTAAGACGTCTTCGGGCACATCATGTGTTGTGTAATGTTTGGATGGCACTAAAAAACCCAAGATCCAAAATATTCAAGTCCGGAAAATTTGGTGATTGACACATCAAAAGAATACCGGAACCAAGTTGAGAAGCAGCTGGCCGAAATCCCTCATCTCTCGGATCAACGTGTGTTCTTGCATTATCTTGTTGAAGAAAGATAGGTTTCCCAAAATCCTCTTGTGGACATTTTTCACGAATGCTTGGAATAACTTCGTCGATTAAAAACTCTATTATATTTTCTCTCTTGATGGAGGTCATTGCGTTTAAGTCCCCGCTCTTGGTTTCAACTCTGTCTCTTAGCTGGTTGCATTGTAACAAATGGAAAAACCCCTATTTTCCCAGAAAATGGTGTCATTTCTTTCTCTATCAAATCTTGGATGAGCCATGGCTGCTAAAAATATTATTTTTCCGATGTAGTTATACTCTGACATGTGTGATGTGGCTTGTCTTCAACATGATGCATATAATAAGTCTCATTCTTTTTTTTTCCAGTAAAACCATTTTTCATCGATATGGACAACATTGTACATATCAACAAACCTCGGATGGTTAGGCATTATAGAGTTGTCGAGCATGAAGAGACAAAACTGTAGACGAGCTCTCATATCATGACTTGATGGCATTTGAATGGTGTTCATGGAGCCCTTCTTTTAGACATAGATATACCGCAGATACACTTACATGCAAAGAAACTGCCAATGACCTTTTAGTATTTCAACGATGGAGCAGAATAGCAAGAATTTGATCAAGAAAATTTTGAGTTTTCTTAATTCTATAATTACCTTTCCTCTTATGTGAAACATCAATAACTTCGCCACTTGGATTATTTTTGGTTTGTTTCCAAATTCGTTCCACTGTTTGTAACGGTACAGAGAATAAATTAGAGACTTTTCAGTTGTTGTCATTTTTTCCAACTCTCTGTAGACGCTTCTTCCCAACAAAGTAAAGTAATTCTCTAATATTTTTTGATCCGTCATTTTATTTTACAAAGTCTTCTTGGTTGAGAAGCTTATAATAACTCAATGTTCTCTCCTATCAACAAATATTCTTTAAAAAATATTGACAAACACGTTAGTATACAAGAAAAATTCAAAGCGAAACTAAAAATCATATTCCCTAGGATAGATAAAAATGACGAACAAAATTAATAACATAACCAAATAAAAAGATGAAATTGGGGAGAATACAAAATTAACAACACAAACCATAATCTAATGTCAGTAAATGATAACTAAAGAATAATTATGATATCGGAGAACACATTTCTCCACTTTTATGAATAAACTATTACTCTAAGATAAAAAAAACAATTATACTCATGNGATCCGTCATTTTATTTTACAAAGTCTTCTTGGTTGAGAAGCTTATAATAACAAAATGTTTTCTCCTATCAACAAATATTGTTTAAAAAATATTGACAAACACGTTAGTATACAAGAAAAATTCAAAGCCAAACTAAAAATCATATTCCCTAGGATAGATAAAAATGACGAACAAAATTAATAACATAACAACACAAACCATAATCTAATGTCGGTAAATGATAACTAAAAAATAATTATGATATCGGAGAACACATTTTCTCCACTTTTATGAATAAATTATTACTCTAAGATAAAAAAAAACAATTATACTCATGAAAAAAATTGAGAAAAGACGAAATTAAAATTACTAGAACATGTTTCTCCACTTAACACAATGACATACTGAACTATTTTGACGTAATCATTGAAGCTTACACCCTTTTTGTGTGATGAAATTACGAACAAAAGCTATTTTAAAAAAAAAAATCTGATTAAATACTACAATAACAATAATATAATGAAAACAAAAAAATACCCAAATTTATAAGAGAATGATATTCCCGTTCTTTATGAAATGATATGGCCAAAACACNATTGAAGCTTACACCCTTTTTGTGTGATGAAATTACAAACAAAAGCTATTTTTTAAAAAAATCTGATTAAATACTACAATAACAATAATATAATGAAAACAAAAAAAATACCCAAATTTATAAGAGAATGATATTCCCGTTCTTTATGAAATGATATGGCCAAAACATCATCTGACGACTCTCTTGTTGGATTTGTATTCAAATAAATTAGAAAATCTGTTTTCATTATTTTGAGTTGGTAAATTTAGGTCAAAACTATGAAAAGTCATAGATATTTTTTACTAATTGCTGTAAATCTATGTCAATATATAAGGGAGAATGGTTTGGCTCTATTGCCAAATTGTTTTATTTTTTTGAGAAACGTAAATATGGCTCCAAATTTTAATTTCTTACAAATTTCAATTGATTAGGGACAAAAGTACTTAGACCATTTACAATGGTATACTCTATTTTTCACTCCAAAATAGAGTAACGCCAAAGTGGAGTTGTGTTTTTCTCCAATGGGTTACTCCATTTTTTACTTCAAAAAAGAATATTCTATATAGATATTATTTTTATTTTGTTTCAATGCCTTTTATTTATAAAATTTACAAATTGACCCTCTATTTTTTATAACTTACATAGATTATGAAATAATTTTTATTAAATTTTTATTAAATAAAATTGAATTATAAAAATAAAAACAAAAATATAGTAATTTATTTAAGAATTTTCATTAGTGCATTTTTCCATAAATGATCAACCAATGCATTTCGAAGAGAAAAATGTTTTTCTTAATCTTTGATTTCTCTAAATCGACCGAGAAAATCTTGGAATCAGAGATGGAAAACCAAATGCTATTTTATGATAAAGTTCCTTATCAGATCCAAAATTTTGTGCGTATTTTGAAGGTCAACAAGCAAAAATTTTAGAAAAAAACGAAATACTCAATAACAAGATGAACAAGTTCCTCCTCAATCAACTTCATTTGAAAAATATTTTGATTACCTTGGTGGATCATGAAGTGATTTACCGCATTGTTAAACTAGTAATTGTTATGTTAAATTTGCTAGTATTGCTTATTTTTAGTTTCAGTATTTTTTATGTATCTGTAAGCCTCTTTTAATTTGCAATCTCTTACAATAATCAAATACTAAAATTTCTACAGATATATATTATATAATGGGATATTATGACAACATAATATTATCTAATAAATGAGATGCTATAATTAATATAATAGTTTAAATAATATTTAAAATTATATTAAAATGATATATTATAAAATAGTTATTGTTATATATAACGTTATCCTATTTTTACTCCATTTTGGAGTGGAAATGGAATAGCATTGTAGGAAAATTTACTGCAAAATGGAGGAAAATGTGAAAAATGCAGTATCATTGGAGATGCCTTTATGACAAGAAATAAAGAGAACAACCATGATAATATGAAGATTTTAATATGTTAACAAAGGAAGTAATTGTATTTATTACAACAATAAAAAAATTTCTTACAACAATATTAAATGTTTCTTAATATGTGTGAAATGTCCAAACAATCAATCCATGAAAAATAGAGGGAGTATGTTATTTTCCATTTCTGCTATCTTTTTTTAAAAGCTTTTGATAATTTCATTTACCAATAAACTTATGGTCTTCATATGTAATTATTGTGACATAGTTTACAAAAAAAAAAACTAAATATCACTTAAAATTTTTTTAAAAAATAATAATTGTTACCGCCGACCATTAGTGAAGAATGATCTCCAACTGTTAGGTTTGTGAGCAGACGAACACACCCGCTGCAGTGGAATTCTGAATTGCTCTGTGTTTGGCCTCTTGCACTCCTCTTCCTCTCCTGCTTCTATGATTCCCTCTTCTTTTTCCTCCTCTCCAAACCTCTCGAGATTCTCAATCACTGAAAAAATTACATGGCACTTAACCGACATCAAAATCTGGGTCAGTTACTGAACTTATTCTTCTCCAATCTTACTTCTTCTCTGTTTTCTTCTTTAACCTTCTTCTTTCCACACATGGTGTTCTTACTTCTTTGTTACTTCTTTACCTTTCTTCTTACTTCTCTTTTACTAAAAGTATTTTTTGTGAGTCATACACCAATGATTGCACTTCTGTTCCTAGAAAACCCCTGGCTCAATACAATACGGAAACAGAGAAGCAAAAATACTTCCTTTTCTGTTTTTAATTCAGTTATGCTCCTCTCTGGGCTTTTTCTTTTGGTTCAATGATCAGAAAATTTGGAAACAGAGTGAGTTTTAGGAAGAGGACAGTAGATTGAATTTTGGGCTTTGATATCAAAAAGGTTTTTGTAATGGTAACTCAAGTCAGAAGATAGATGCCGAAAAAATTTCATGACCAAGATTCTCGTCGAATAAATTATGGTGGATATTGACGACGGAAGCAGATATGGAACATGAACCACCGATCCTCCATGACATCGCTTCAAATCTCCACGGTAGTCGCCCAGGAACCCCCAAAACCGCAAGCGGAGATTCTCCGACATCTTTTGTTCGACAGAAAATATTGGTGTCATCAGATGGATCACACAGTCAAAATACATGAGTTGTAAGATAAGAAGAGGACACCAAAGAGAAAAACACAAACTCAACCGGATAAATTTCTATAGATGTTGTTTCTACCCTCCTTTCTGTATAAATCCAGACTCAGACACTGTGGAAAATCCTGTAGTTTCAAAGAATTTGAGGCAACATAAACGTATGACACTTTTCCGGCTTGCTTCCTAGCTAAGAGAGCTCTTGGTGAGACCATCTTATACATATAACATAAGTAACTTAACAGAGTAAAAGAGAGAGAGAGAGAGAGAGATAAAGACAAACTATGGGAGGAATGTAGGTCATCTCAAAAGATCCACTTAGTGTCATCCACATCTTATAAGCTTAAAGGAGGAAGAATATGAAAGATGGATGATTGGTGAGAGATGTCAGCGTTGGTTGATCTATATTTGTAATTATAGAGGTATTAATTTAAAACTCCAGGAAGAAGGCAATTCGTAGAGACTTAATGATTTACCAACAGTTACAAATATAGAAAAACATGCGCCTCCAATGATGGTTAGGAAATGTGGTTTAGGGTTTCTGCGGCAACCTTATGTCTGAAGAAGGAAGGAGAATATGAAGAGAGAGTTGAATTTGAGATTGTTGACCAAATAAGATTAGGCTTCAATGTAATATTTAAGTAAAGGTCCAATAAAATTTTCGATGAATTGATAATTAAGAAATGTAGCTTACGTTTTTTTGATTTTATTAGGTAAATTAACACGTGTCAAAGTTCTGTCTTACGTTGATAACTTAAGAGGAGAGAAAAATGGGCAATTATAAAATAGATTGTGTTTTTTGTGAAAGTAATAAAAAGAGGTTGAATTACGAGAACAAATTTCTACATCTGAGTTTTGTTTTCAAAATGTTTGAATGATAAGTGTGTTTTTTATAGTGCGGTAAAATCAGATTTAGATTGTGATATGATTCAAGTGCGGTAGGAGCATTACGCGAGACACATGCAGTTGTATAGAATAAGCTGTACACAATAATCTTTGATTGGTGGAAAACAATTTGTGGTGAACAATAAAAATGATGGTTAAATAAATTAAATAAATATAATATCAGTGTATTATTTTTTTATTAATCAAAACTATAAAAAAAAATTGTAAATCTAGCTAAATATATATATATATATATATTATGCATAATTATTTTATATGAAATCACTAAAAGAATATGTTTTAAAAAATTGAAGGAAAAAGTTAAATACAACACCTAAACACACATATTTTGCTGTATATACATAGTGTTGAATTTATATTTAAGTTAAATACAAAAATTAACCATTCAAATTATTTGAAATTAATAATATATTTTTTTATACAAAATGTAAATTGTATCTATAAAAAAAATATTAAAGATAGAAAGAAAGAAATAGTTTTGTAATTTTCAAATTTATTATCAGAAGAAGAATAGTGTTTGGTTTGACACCATATTTAAATAAATATTTATTGATAAATGTTATTGAATAAAATTGAGTACTTAATAAAAATATCAATTTTTGACCACAGAGTACTAGTTGGCACGAATTTCATCGGACCACAAGGTATTAACTGTGGTATAAATCTAGAATGCGGTTCAATATCATACTGTGTATTTCTGCTTACCTCGACTTTTGTGCGTGGATTTACCTTTTTTTTTTGAAAATATGCAAATATGATAATAGGTGTTACATATACAATTTAATTTGTAGAAGTTGTTGAAAACCATACCGCAGTTATACTTCAATTCAAAAGAAAAATATACATGTAAATATGTGAGTTTAAATAAAAACAACATTCATTTATATAATCTTTTATATTTTAATAATAAAATTTAGTTATATATGNTTTAAATAAAAACAACATTCATTTATATAATCTTTTATATTTTAATAATAAATTTAGTTATATGTGTGTGTGTGTGTTAGAAATAATTGTATGTGCATTGGTGCAAATAGTTGTAAGAAAACGCGGGGTATACGTAAGACTAATATATGAGGTTTTGTCTTTTTCAAAATAATTTCGCTCATTTTTTATATGTTCGTTTTTTATATGTTAATATTTTTGAAATAATTTTTATCTGTAAAATTAGATTTAATCAAAATTAATTTAACCAATAATTACACAACTATTATATTAAATTATTAAAATTGATGAATACTTTCATGATGGAGTTAAGTGTGCATGTATATATATACTAACATGGAAATGGTACTTGGAATAAATTAAAACAAACCAAGCCGAATTGAATTAGAAAGTACCAAACCAAACTCAATAACCATAAAATTCTGAACGGTTTTTATGTTTTTATATATGAAATTTTCGAACTAAAACTGAATCAAGAACCAAAAGAATATATATATATATATATATATATATAAAATATGATTTATATACCTAAAAAATTATTATATTTATATCTAATATATTTATCTACAATATGTAGCATGCCCCGATTATTACATTGTTCACCATTCAATATTTTTATTGTGAACTGTTATTCCTTTTTCACCAATCAAACATTTTTTCTTACCACATAGTTTGTACAAACCGCACTTGTCCCGCAAATGTATATCTTCTGCATGCACCGTTAAAGTGGTTATTTGATGAGTATATAACTGATGTAAGTTCTACAGTTGGAAGTGGGACAATTTCTCAGTCAACAAGTGCATTAAATACGAGTGGACAAGAGTTACAAGACAATCTTAGAGATGATTGTGCTGAGATAATGGATTTAGATTGTGATCAAGGGTATGAAAGAATGGATTCTATCTACAAAGAGATGGTGAATGAAATTGGCTTTCAGGATGCAAGTAATGAGGTGGAGTTATATTTGAAAGAGAAGGTGAAAAAAAAACCCAAATACTATATTGGGAATACACCATCTTGGGATGGTGGATGGTCAATGGTCCAACGTTCTCAGTTTTATAAGAAATAGCAAGAGAGACATACTTGCTATGCAGGTTTCCTCTATTGCACCCGAATTTATAATAAGAACAAGTGGTTGTATCGTAAGCCGAAGTATGAGTTGCTTGATTCATTACATGATCAAAGTTTTGATGAGCAATAAAAAATGGATGAACTGTGAGTTTCAGTTGAATGACAAAGGTAGTTACAATTCAACAAATGCTTGCTTTTCTTGAATTAGAAGATAAACTTGAGAAAATTTCTGATATTTACATTTCACTTTTGAATTTGAGTTTTTGTTAACATTCTGATATTTCAATCTTGTTTAGAGAACGAGTATGAAAGCTGATACTTGGTGAGTTTGGAGAGGTGTCTTTATGGATAAGGTAAATGTTCACTTTGTATTCTTGTAACTTGTACCACTGTTTTTCTTTTATGAAACATAAGTACGTAACTATGTAATGTTCTAATTCATGATTAGTGAACCATTTTAAAATTTGAATATGAGTTTTGAGTTATAAGTTTTGATTGAGCTATGATTAGGATTTGTTATACTTTTAACAGTTTACTAGGTTTGGACTCATGCGGGGACGCGTGGGTTGGTTTATTTTTGTAAATCTTTTTGTAATTTTTTTGTAATTTTTTTTGTAATTTTTTTTTGANTGAACCATTTTAAAATTTGAATATGAGTTTTGAGTTATAAGTTTTGATTGAGTTATGATTAGGATTTGTTATACTTTTAACGGTTTACTAGGTTTGGACCCATGCGGGGACGCGTGGGTTGGTTTATTTTTGTAAATCTTTTTGTATTTTTTTGTAATTTTTTTTTGTTATTTGTAAATAATAGTATAAATTAAGAAGTTTTTCAATTTCAAGTTTATAATGCATGCAATCTTTGGTGGAGGATTTTGATTTTGAATTGTTGGGTTTTGCAAATATGGAACCTATTATTGCTCTCGATCTATGATTTAGTATGAGTCTCTAACGGTTTGGATTCAACATGTTATTGTTGTTATTTGAAAGTTGAAATTTTGTTTGATTTGATAATGTGATACTTGATTTGATTTGTTAATACTTTTCAAATGTGTCTATGGAGAACACACGACTTTTAATGATTTGTTAATACTTTTCAGTTTTCTCCAGGACAGGATGTCTTCGAGGGTGAATGGATGGACGTCGAAATTATTGNATTTGTTAATACTTTTCAAATGTGTCTATGGAGAACACACGACTTTGAATGATTTGTTAATACTTTTCAGTTTTCTCCAGGACAGGATGTCTTCGAGGGTGAATGGATGGACGTCGAAATTATTGTCCAAAGGTGGAAAAGAGGTCATGATTAAATCTGTGGCAACCGCTTTACCCACACATATCATGTCTTGCTTTCGAGTTCCAAAAAAGGTTGTTTCTAAACTGTCAAGTGTGGTGGCTCAGTTTTGGTGGAGCACAAATGGTGCATCAAAAGGTATGCATTGGATGTCGTGGGACAAGCTCTGTAGGAAGAAGGCTGATGGCGGATTGGGTTTTCGTATGTTGGAGGAGTTTAACACAGCTCTCCTTGCGAAACAATTATGGCACCTAATCGACCATCCACAATCTTTATTTTCCAAAGTCTTCAAAGTCAGGTATTTTCGAAAATCGGATCCTTTAGATCTAATTTGGTCGTACTCCCCCATCATATGGATGGAGAAGTATTACCTCAGCTAGATCTCTGGTTAGCAAAGGACTAATCAAAAGAGTGAGAACAGGTAAGTCTATTTCGGTTTGGAATGACCCTTGGATCCCAGCTCAACGCCTGAGACCAGCACTACCAAAAACTCTTATCTATTATCCTCAACTTACGATCGACCATTTGATTGATGTGAATACTATGTCTTGGAAGATTGACTTGGTCAAGGACATTTTCTGCCCTCAGGACGTGATCAAAATATTAGGTATGCCTATCAGTAGACAACACCGTGAAGACTCTTATGGATGGCATTATACAAACTTGGGAAGATATACGGTTAAATCGGGATATTCACTTATACGAGAATTAAAGAGTCCGTGTTCGGATAATCCTATGTTTCGGCCAGACATTAAGCCACTACAAGCCTTTTCTTGGAGAGTAAAATGTCCTCTGAAACTCAAACATTTTATGTGGCAAGCCATTTCCGGTTGTTTGCCTGTTATGAGTAATCTAAGTCATCGTGGGATCAAGTGTGATACTACATGTGCAAGATGTGGAGCTGAAGGGGAGACGGTTAATCATGTTTTATTTGAATGTCAACCGGCGGTACAGGTATGGGGTTTATCCAAAATCCCATCCAACCCGACAGTCTTTCCGATNATGTGGAGCTGAAGGGGAGACGGTTAATCATGTTTTATTTGAATGTCAACCGACGGTACAGGTATGGGGTTTATCCAAAATCCCATCCAACCCGACAGTCTTTCCGACTATGTCCATTTATGCGAATATGGACTACTTATTTTGGCGTTTACCAGCAGAGGTTACAGAATGTCAATTTCCTTGGATTTTATGGTATATTTGGAAAAACTGGGATGAAAAAAGCTTTAGTAATATCGACAGAGATCCCAGGGATATTATAAAAATAGCAGAGGCTGAGGCACAGGTTTGGGAAGAAGCACAGATTTCAGAAATCTCGGAGAATCAAAGAGAGATTCCACCCTGAAATTTCGTTAATGGGATAATACAGGTCAATCAGGGAAGGTGGTGCCAAGTAGATGGCTCTTGGAAGGAGGGAGATGAATTCTCAGGT
>OVBB01002072.1:0-12320 GCA_900406415.1 Isatis lusitanica | reverse complement strand
CGATTCTTTTGTTGGTGATAATTTAGTTTCATAATAACTTTTATAAGTTTGTTAGATGAAGAGTCGTGTCTTGTTGGAAAAGATACAACTCTTCTACCAACGGTTACCAATGGTTACTTGTAAATATTTTTGTAAAAAGTTGTCGAGAGAAAGAGAAAATTTCCAGATTGTATTCTATTCTCTTGTCTCGTCCAATGTAAAAACAGATTCAATTCAGATAATCAAAAGTTTGTTTATTTCCCCATTGCCAAGTACCAAAGAAAATTCCAACATCTTTTCCTTAAGCAATCACATTAAACTCAAACAAACAACCTAAATCAATGGAATTCAAGTAAACACACAACCTTTTTGGTAACGACACAAGAACAAGAAACATAAATTGGGATGATAAGAGCTCACAAAGTCACAAATCAACAAAAGATGCAAAAGATGTTTAGATACAGATGAAAGTCTCGGAATACTAACAAATCCATGCCTAACACATTTCTGAAAAGCAATAAACATGTGAAAAGCAATTAAAGCTATGACCCCTGCGTTAATGAAAAGCCATTAAACTTGACCATAAATTATTAATACCACTCAAAATCCAGAAGAGAAGATATGAGCTTCAAAACCCACAAGAGAAATAGCCTAAACAAGTAAAACCCAGAAGCCAAATATGCTAAAAAGAACATAACAGAAGAGACAGAACAAAGAGGAGAAGAGAAACATTACCTGAACAGAAGAACAACAAGGCGACAGAAACGAAGAGAAGAAGAAGACGAGTTGAGAGAAGAGTGAAGAGTGAAGAGGCAATAGGCGAAGTCAAGCTCCTTTCATGTTTAATTGCTGCTTTGCCAAAGAGAAGAATGTCGAGAGAAAGAGGGAAAGAGCCGAAGAGGTGAAGAGGCTTTAGGGTTAAGTTCGGTTGTAAACTTTTTATTTATTAGTTAGAGGTAAAATTGTCATTTGCAAAATTGTAAGTTAAAACAAACCAACTGAACCGGTTATAATCTCCTCAGGTAAGCTACAAAACCGAAGATCATACGATTGATTATAGAAGCATTGATCGGAGGTTTAGAGAGAAAACACTTGTTAATTAACTATTGAGCTAAATACCAAACAACTAAACTATTGGATGGTGACTAGAGAAGGAATCTCATCCCCGCCAAGATATACACATACGTCATTTGAAACCAGTGACTGAACCTGACCATATTTATTCTCTCGGAACTCACTACATTAAGCACGTAACCAGCTATATCCTTAAGGAAAAATCTCTAAAAATATTCAATTTTAATTTCATTTGCCAGATAAATACACAAACTTTTAGGTTGTCCCCAAAATATCTCATGTATTTTTGGCTGCCCAATTAATACCCGAACATTCAAATTCGATTAGTTTGACAGCGGAAATTAGACGTTGTTTAATAGCTTAGCAGAAAAGTTAAGACGTCGTTAACGAAGTTAATTACAGACGAAAAATGACGATTTTGCCCTTTTGTATGTCGAGTAAAAAGCAAACATTTCCCCCCAAATTGATTTCAATCATAAGAACCCTAATTCTAAAAAGCGATCCCGCAAACCATTTCGCTTCCATCAACTTTCATCTCCTCTCTCGACTTCCGTCTCGAATTCGAGAAGGTTTCTCTCGACTTTCATCTCGAATTCTCAGATGGCTAACACTCTGCTTCGAAAGTGACGAAATTGAGGAGTTCGAGTTGGGAAGGTGACGAAATCAGGTTGAAAATTCGAAATTGACTACATTGACTTGTGAACGCGAAAATGAGGTACTATTATGGCTTTGATGTTTGATTAAACCTATCTGTTCGAAATTGTCTACAAGCTGAGTCGATTTTTCATTGTGTAATTTCTGCAAACATTTGGTATGCTCCTGACGATTTGATAGAAATAGTTGGATTTTGCTAGTAAGGGTTTGGGTTTGTTAGTAAGGGTTTGATTAGTTATCTCGTTTTCATAATTTGATGTCTTTCATTGTTTTTGTGTTCTTTGCGTATCTATTTTGCAGTGACATCAATATCAATTTACACTATGGAGGAGAAGTGGACTATGAAGACAATATCTTCACATACAAGGGAGGAACCGTAAAGAGGGGCATAGTCATCGATCCTGACTATATGGCATGGTCTATGTTCGATCAATTTTGTGAACACAATGGAATAGTGGGGGTGGTTATAAAGGCATGGTACAAGCTCCCACAGCAGGATATGAGTTCAGTGAAGGCAATCTATTACCTTAATTCAGATGCGCAAATAACTCAAATGTGTAGTGAAGCCATGGTCAAAGGAGAAGTTGATATCTTTATTCAGAACAAACCCGAAGAAGAAGGCGAGAAAGCAGGCGAGTCAGTAAGAGAAGAAGGTGATGAGTCAAGAGAAAAAGCTCTTTAGTCAGAAACATAACAAGGCCGTGAGTCAGGAAGTGATGAAAGTGATGCAGAACACGATGGAGTTGATCATGCTGAAAGACAAGAAGTTGACGAAGAAGTTGTCGAGGAAGTAGCAGCAGCAACAGATGGTCGTTTTATGGCTTTTTTTAATGAAATTCGTGGTCAAGAAGCTGATGGATTAGGCGATGTTCATGCTACAGAAAAAGAGGCAGACGATGAGGGTCCTAATGTTAGTGATACTGAGGAGGCTGAATTGGAGAGGCAGTGTATGGACGCCAAACATCCTACTCCAGCTGAAGACACTGATGATGAATGGATTGGTTTCAATAGAAAGGAGACTGAGATTTCGAGAACAAGATACAGTAATGATAAGCCGCCTTACATGTGGTTATTGCAGAAATTTAAGACTGGAGAGAACAACTCCTCAGATATGTTCTAAAGACAAACTATGAAGTGAAGCTGTGTAGATGGGAGAAACACAAGTTGGCAGTAGTATGTACAAAAAAGGATTGCAAATGGAAGATATACTGCTCGGTAGAGAAATGAGTAGGGAAGTGGATGGTGAAAACCTATGTTGATAAACATAACCATATGAAGAGTTCCAAAGCGAAGATGTTATCGCAGCGGATAGTGGCATGCTTATTCAAAGATGAAGCAAGAAGAAGGCCTGGCATCAAGTGGACTGACATCAAGGATGAGATACAGATTAGATACACTCTGTCAGTGTCTAAATGGATATGCAGGAAAGCAAGAAGGTTAGCTTTGGATATGGTTATAGAAACTCAGAATGAACAATTTGCTAAGCTGTGGGATTATGAGGGTGAGTTGAGGCGATCGAATGAGAATGTGAGTACAGAGATTGTGACTATCCCACGTTAAGATGGTAAGCAAGTGTTTGAAAAAATTTATATTAGTTTTGCGAATTTGAGAACAACTTGGAAGAGATGTTTGTCGTCCTATTATTGGCCTTGATGAAGCGTTTATGAAATGGGAGCTTAAAGGAGAGATTTTGGCAGCTGTTGGCCGTGACGCAGATAACAGGATTTATCCTATAGCTTGGGCTATAGTTAGAGTGGAGGATAATGAGTCATGGGCTTGGTTTGTTGGTAAGCTGAAGTCAGAGTTGGAGTTAGGATTAGGAAACATGTTCACAGTAATTTCTGACAAGCAAAAGGGCCTCATTAATGCTACTGTGGATCTCCTTCCAAATGCTGAGCATATGCATTGTGCTCGACACATTTTCGCCAATTGGAAAAAAAGTGTACGGGATGTGTGAGTATGAGGACTATTTTTGGGCAGTGGCGCATAGCTCACATGAAGGTGATTATGGGTATAATATGAATGTTCTGAAAGAGTTTGATTCAGTGGCACATGAGGACTTGCTTAGAACAAAACCATGTACCTGGTGTAGAGCTTTTTTTAGTCCACAAGCAAGGTGTGAAGATGTTTGCAACAATCTCTTTGAGAGTTTCAATAGAGCAATCAAAGACGCCCGTAAATTGCCATTGATTAACATGTTAGAGGAGATCAGGAGGCTTGCCATGAAGTGTATATCAAGGAGGCATGAGATGAAGGCGGTTGTGAGAGCAGGTTTCCACCACATGTAATGGAGATTTTTGAGGCAAAACGGACCCAAAGTCAGGCTTGCACCATTATAAAAGGTAGTGAAAGCTTGTACGAGGTTGTTGGGCAAGATGGTAGCTACGAGGTTTGTCTTATGGATAAGAATTGTGGCTGTAATCGGTGGGATATTACAGGAATTCCTTGTGCCCATGCAATTTCTGTCATAAGTGAACTTAACCGTGATCCAGAAGAGTAAGTTTTAGGGCTATACATTCGGTTCTTTTTATTTTATCTTACTTAGAAACTTAATTTTTTACTTATCCTTGTGTAATATGATGTAGCTATATGGATGAGTATTTCTTGACATCTGAGTGGCAAGACACTTATAGAGACAACATTAAACCCGTGAATGGAGAGATGTTGTGGAAGAAGACAGGTAAAGATCCGATTGAAGTACCTGGAAAAGGGAGAATGCCAGGACGTCCTAAGAAATTTGATAGGATAAAGGAGCCACATGAGTCACAATCAAATCCGACAAAGGCCACAAGGGAAGGAAGAACAATAACATGTAGCAACTGTAGGCAAACCGGTCATAACATAGGTACTTGCACTCGACCTCGTCTAGAAGCACCTCCTAAAAGGAGAAGGGGAAGGCCTTGGAAGAATGAGGTATGTTTACAACTCTAATTGATGTGCATCTTGTTTTTATATAAGAGAATGCATACTGATTATGTGATAGGTTGATGATCCATGAAGCATTCAAAATGCGCCAAAAAGGAGTAGGAATGCTCAAAGCCAATCCACACCAGCTCCTGCAAGTTCTTCACAACCTTCAGTTGATCTGCAGCCTTCAAGTGCTCCACCTGCATCAACTTCGCATGGCCGTGGTCGTGGTTGTGGCCGTACCCATGAGTCTCCCATTCCTAGAGGTTATGGATGCTACATTTCTCCTTTCACTGGTCGAGTTTTTGAGGTATGGGGATCTGGAGCTACAGACTTGGATGGACCCAATACACAACCACCTCAACAATCTGAGTAACCTGAGCTACGCTTTTTCTTGATGTTTATGTATTAAGGATGTTATTTTAAGTGACTTATGAATGATCTTGTCTTATGTTTTAAGTGACTTATGAATGATCTTGTCTTATGTTTTAAGTGACTTATGAATGATCTAGTGTGATTTATTTTCTTCCCATTTTGGTTGTTTCTTGTTTGATAATGGAAGAGGTTTCAAAAAGGAAGAGTGAAACAAAACAGAACTCCATTCAAGTATGAAAACAAACACAACAAACTGACAAAACAAACAAAACAAACTGACTAAGACAACAACACCAACTACCTAAGACCACCACAACGACAACAACGATTCAAGACAAGAACAAGGAATTAAGACTCACACCACTATTTCTTCAACATTTTCAGGATCATTCCAGCCACAACAATGAATCCTTCCCATGTTAAAACAACAAATTGCCGCAACAATTTTTCCCTTTCTTTCCCTCCCATAGCTTCGAACTCAAGCTTCTTCGTGTAGTCTCTGATTTTCTTCAACAAATTGGAATTGACCCTGCTTGAATCATCATTTGCGCCACTCGTAGCTTCTCCTCTTCGAATAGCTTCTTTGAGATCCTTGATTTCTTCTTTCTGACGACGAATCTGATCTTTAGCCTCCAGCAAACTCACCTTCTGCCATCCATATGGTTTCTCTTTATCAGCCCAAACAAAGAAGCCATGTACATCACATTTGAAAAACCTTCGTCCTGGATTATCATCTGTTCATGATTTTGACAAAACCGTTGCTCTATTGCAGTGGCATAAAGGACCCTCCATCTGGCTATAACTCAGATTGAACGAGTTGGCATCTGAGTGTGAACTTTGACTTCGCTCCGTTTCAGTGACAGCGAGAAAAGAGGCAAAAGAGGGAGAAGAGGGATAGAACTCGCGAGAAGAGGGAGAACGAGAGAGAAAATCGATTTACAATTAGGGTTCATCTGATTTTTCAATTTGGGGGAAAATGTTGGGTTAAGTCGACAGAAAAGAAGAAGGGCAAAAACGTCATTTTTCATTTGTAATTAACTTCGTTAATGACGTTTTAACTTTTCTGTTAGACGATTAAACGACATCTAATTTCCAGTGTCAAACTAATCGAATTTGAATGTTCGAGTATTAACTAGGCAGCCAAAAATACATGAGATATTTTAGGTGCAACGTTAAAAGTTTGTGTATTTATCTGGCAAATAAAATTAAAGTTGGGTATTTTTAGAGGTTTTTCCCTATCCTTAATATACTAAAACACAAATCACTTTGGCGAATCAAAATCTGCCATATGGCATTACTTTTTAAAAATGATTAAAAAGAATTGTTTATCACTCAATTGCTCATGTAATCAGTTTTTTTTTTAAACAAGAAGTGCCTAATAATATTTTTGCAGGGCTTTATAACAAAAACAAATCATCTAATTAATTTAAAATAATGTTTAAGATAAAATAAAAATAAAAACGATCTATTTCCCCCACGAAAAGTATCATATAGCATCAGATGTCCACCAAACTATGACCTCATCCCAGATCTCTCTCGAACAAAAGTTAAATATATATTACTCCCTAAATACATAGTTCGAAATTTGTATCTCCCTGAAAACAAAGTTCAAAATTTTTAACTCCACATATGTCGATTTTGATGGCTTACTGCAAATATCTGAAACCAAACCATCTTTAACCAAAACTAAACCAACTAAAGACCTGAATCGCGTTATCATCAACCCATATCGATCCATTGCTGTTTCGAAGCCTTCAAACAATAAGATTCCAGATTCGAGGAGGAGGTGTATGTGTTTGCCGCGACTCATCCTGGATCGTTCCGATGCAGTCTACACAAGAACTTGGTTGTCCACATGGTCAAAGTGCAGCGAATTATCCGACCAACAGTTTGAATATTCGTCGATCGGCGATGACAAATTCTCTGGTGAGAATTGGTGGTGTCGAAGGTGAATGGGTGAGAAGAGTATCCAGGCACAGAATAATCCCCTAAGCCGAAAATATCTAGAATTGAAAGAAAAAAAGAATAATCGAACAAGTAGTGTCTAATTAACATCTGGAAAAATGAACAAAACGACTTGGTTAATATTTTGGATTCTTCCAATTTCTCAAACCCGGTTTGAGTTATTGCTTCCACCTTCATTGTTGTTGATTCCGTCAACGTTCTCCACTACCGTTGACCCGTTCCGTATGCCGTTAACCATCATCATCTGTCCCGTTATTATGTTCCGTTATAATTCCTAGGTATGCAATTGTTCGTCGTGTGAGGTATCAGATGTATCCTTTATTCCTTTTTATTTTTATTAATTTTTTTTTGTGAACTTTTGATCTATTTTTTTTATGTCTTTTTCAGGTTTCATATGATGGGGTAGAAGATGACTTAGGCTAACCAGAGATCTAAGATTTTGTAAGGAGATTCGTTTTTGGGAACTTTTTGATCTGGGAAGTTTTTGTTCTTGGAGTTAGTTTTTGGGGATTTAAACCGGGTTAACTTTTGAAATAAAGTCGTAACTTGGTAAATATATGGTTTTAACTTTTAATGGTTTTATTATGGTTTAATTTAGGTTTATGTAGTTACTTAGGGTTTGGTATACAGTAAAACCATTGAAATTGACATATATGGGGTTACAAATTTTGAACTTTGTTTTGGGGGAGAAATAGATATTTAACTCTCGGGTTACAAATTTTGAACTTTTTTTTTTTGGGGAGAAACATATATTTAACTCTCGTTCGAGAGAGATCTGATGCTATATATACGATAGTTCTCGTGGGAAAATAAATCGTTTTTTCTTTAAAAAAACTATCGAACAAAAAAAATTTCAGAATCATGTTTTACCCTTCAACTTCTAATTCATATCCATTCCTAAATTTTTGAACGAATCAGTTAGCGAATCAAAATCTGCCACATAACATTGTTTTTATGATTAAAAAATCATTTACCAGTTAACGTTAGTTGTTTTAAAACAAAGTCTATTTCATAGTATCTTTGTTGGGCTTTATAATAAATATTCCATGTAATTAATTTCAAATAATGTTCAAAATAAATTAAAAACTGTTGAACAGAAAAAAAAATCAGAATCATGTTTTACCTTTCAACTTCTAATCCCTATCTATTGCTAAATTTTTGCAGAGCACCAAATAAAAACTTTCGATTTCCAATACTCAAAACTGCAAAAGTATCTAAATCCCTCAATTCTCTCACATCACCACCACCACGTTCAAAAAAAGAATTTGATAGCTCCTAACCATGTCAACTGTTTTTTGTATGTAAACTTCAAGCAACTTTTTTTTTTTTCTGTAATTGATGTCTCTCTCTGTGCTTCTCCAACTTTTAATCTTCATCAATATTTTGAAGTTCTAAGTGTAGTACCATGAAGCCGATACAGGTCTATGCATTATTTTCTTCTCCTCAAATCATTACTATCTTGAATCTTAGTATATTACTCTTTGATACCATACGTTTTCAATAAAGTGCTATGGTAAGAACATACTCACTGATATGCCTGATTGTGTCCTAATTGCAACGAGGAATTTATCGATTTTTTGCAGTTACAGATATTGGAACAGATCAATTGGATAACAATATGATCATCATATCCTCCTCAAAAGATGCTTCTTCCATGTACACCGAATTATGTCAATAACTTTGCTCAGCTTCCATTTTCAATTCCTCTAGAAACCTTGATGTTTTTGCGATGGGTTTAGCACAATCAGTAAGATTCTTCTCTTACATTTCACAATACAGCTTTTATTCTTCTTTTTTTGGTCTGTCTCGAGTTAGAAGAAGAATCAAATTAACGTACGTGGGTGAATGTAGCCAGTCGGGATTATTTTTTTCGGAAGTGGAACAACCCGAGTAACTACAAAATTCAAACCTCCTACAGAATGTCCACTACGCTCCAGCGCCTTTTCTACACCCTCTTGTCCACCGACATAAACGTCGGCTAGTCTGTAAGAAAAACTCAAAAACAAGCTTCTTTAGTTAGCAAAAACAAAACAAAAATTAACAAGCAAACTGGTGAGAGCAAGTAGAAACATACGTTATGATAGCACCAGAAGCGGTTACGTCACCATAAACAAAAGAACCATATGCAGAGAAATATTTCTTTAGCTCCGTCTCGATAACACCATAGGGAAGGGAAGCGTCACAACCCGTGACCATCATCCTAATATTGCAGGAGTATCATATTATCAACATAACCAGGCACGATTCTCCAGTAAATAGGCAAAAAGAAAAAGAGCAATTTACGTGCGCTGTGGCCGGAAGACTTGGTCTTCTTTCATAGGAGCCAAGACCTCCTCTAGGTGATTTTCCTGAAACGGGTAAGGGATAATTTGTAAAATCCGTCCTCCCATCTCACTTCCATCAAGCCTCAAAACATTTTCTTCATCTTCTTGATTAACATAAATTAAGGAAACACTGCAGAGAATACCACTTTTAAAGTCTATGGGAACATAAACATGTATTATGTTTCCACATGCATGAAGCAATATGTTCTCTCAAAGCACCATCCACATCTTCCCTACCAAGAGAGGTGTCGTACCCCTTGACCGCAATCCTGCTAATGCTGCTTTTTCGAATCTCTGCATCACCACAGTTCAATTCCAGACCTCTGTTCGCGGATTCGTCCATGGCGACTGCGCTAGGTTTTCAGAGAGGCTATAAAGATTCATGTATAATTCCAGTTTTTTTTCTTTATATAGACTAATTCTAATCAATATTATTCTTTTGCCTAATAGCTAGGTTTCTTTTCTCTCTAATATTAGTTTTTTAATTTTATATATATTCATAGTATGCTATAGTTTTGAGTATACATGTAGATTCAGTGATAAATATACTATATTAAAACAGAAACTGTTTTTGAAACTCACCTTTTGTCACACATATTACATTATGTACCACTGAAATTTAATGAAAAGATAGAATTTCATTAAAGGTAATTTAGACTAAACATATATGTCTATAATAGTTTTAATACACTTGAGCACATCTGATTATGTTGAGATTAATTATCATAAATAAAATATATTAATAAGATATGTATCTTAACAATTTAAAATAATGGGTCCCACTTATGTGATTAATTAAAAAAGAAAATAGTAATAATATATATATATATATATATATATATATATTAGATATTCAATCAAATGATAAATATAATAAATTAATTTTTAAGACATAAAATGTAATTTTTGTAAATATACACATAACTTAACATAAAAATATATTTGGTAAATATACACAGAAAGTAGGTCTGGGCATTTTACGCGGACTCGAAGACCCGACCCAAAACCGACCCAAAAAAGAGGAACCGAACCGAACCTGGAACCGGTAAAATACCTGTACGGTTCCTAAACTCCTCTACCCGAAAGACCCGAACCCGAAAAGAACCAACCCGAATCCGACCCGAATCCGAGAACCGATGGGTACCCGAAGACCCGAAACCAAAATACACTAACAAAGTTAAAGGTTTTCTTCTTTTCTTCATAATTCTTTGCTTTTAGTGTTCTAAATTTTCAGACCCGAACCGACCCGGACCCGAAAAGAACCCAACCCGAAATTCTACAATATCCGAACAGGTCCTAAACTCATCTACCCGAAAGACCCGAACCCGACCCGAAAACACGAATGCCCAGGCATAACATAATGTAACATAAAGTATATTTTGTATTTTTAATTTGATATATATATATATATATATATAAATTCCGGGTTTGTAAAGTTTGTTTTATTAAAATATGTAATATATTTAGACAATTAGAAAACGGGTTAAAAAGACTAATTAACTCATTTTAATTATCAAATTATTAAAAATTATTAAGATGTGATAAGCTTCATAAGCAGATTATCATATTTTAACTTTCCTACATATATATAAAATTTTAAATTCAATTATAAAAGTTATAAAATAAAAGAACAAATAAAAATTAATGGAATAGACTATATAATTTCATCATATACTTAAAATAAAACTATTAGTACATCTTAAACAATAACTTTTAAATTTACAAATACACATTATCTAAAAAAATAACTACACATTAAAAAAACTTATCTTAAGGACGGGATATAGTCTATTATATTATTATTGAATATAAAAATAACATTAAATTTTATATTCTTATAAAATATGTTAAACTTTTATTTAGATATTAAATCAAAAGATATTATTTTGAAATCAGAATAATATTTTTAAAAGTCCAATATATTAACAAATATAAATATTAAGCTAACTATTTTCATAAATATTAGTATGTAAATATTAAATTTCCTAATTTACAATTTACTTCCACTTACCTTCTAATTATATTGATGTAATTTTTCATTTTTTGTTATTGGTTTAAAACTATTTTCTTTCTAGAAATGCTAAAAAATTTCATAAATATTAGTATGAATAAAATATATTTTATAAAATTAAATTTACTTCCACGTATGTGTGCATTAAATTGATGTAATTGAAAAATTTCTTATTGTTTATCTACTTCTTTCTGTTTAAAACTACTTTATTTTTGTAAATTTCTAATCAAGCCATAAAAAAATACTCATAAAATAATTCACATTACAACTTTAAAGTACAGTGTTACAAATTATTTGCAATGTTATTGTTTTTGAAATAATTTTAAAAATTATTATTATATCAAAATATAGTAAAAATTCTTAAATTTATGTATTTAATTAGACTAATATTATTAATATCCCGCACGCCGACGCGTGGGCTCGGATCTAGTATGGTGTTAATTGTTAAACATGTTTAACTAAATATATTAATTTTTTAAAGAATTATTTTTTTAACATTTTTTTAGAAGAGTTATTTTTCCGGGACGAATACTAGTATATACAAACACAAAAGATCGAGAACAACAAAACATCTCAGTTCAATATTGTTTCACTAATCACTACATACAACACATTCTGAACTCTTTTCTGAGACGGAAATTTGAGTTATGGTTTCTGGAGTAGATTCAATCCTCCTACATGAAGTAGCTGAGGGAATTCTTCTTCCTAGATCCACCTTCCCCGTAGAGTTCGTTCCATTGCTGAAGCTCTGTCATGTTCACCGACTCTGACGAGACGCTCGGGCACACCTGATTCAAATACCAAGGACAAGAGTTAAAGTTCTCTGATCCCTGACTCTGATACGAAACAAAAAAATCAGCACAAAGTAAATCTTACCTGCTCATGTGCGTATCTGAAATCTTGCATGTTTAAAGCTCGGATATCATAACTTCCACTTAGAGCTGGAGGAACTTTACCTTCGTACATAGCTCGCTCCTACCATATATATATCCCATCATTAAACATATTTTATTTTACAGAGAAGCTAACGC
>OVBB01002070.1:0-12322 GCA_900406415.1 Isatis lusitanica | reverse complement strand
ACAGGAAACGTACCGACGGTGTTCTTTTAGGTTTATCTTCAGGAGCATCTCCGATAAGCAAATAGTATGAGGTGTAAACCGCGAAATAAACTCGTAAACCCAGTAAAACACTTGACATGGAACACTGTTCTTGAACATCTCCGAGCGCAGTATCAAACCGGCCCTGATAAGAGATTCTAAATGCGTTCAGTCGAGAGAAGAAGTGAATCGTGCTTAGTTAACTCCTCGCCACCAAAACATTAAACCCAGGAATCCTGGTCAACAACTCGAGTGTCCAGAACGCACTCCAGCTCTACGCAAACGCCTCTTGGCGAGCGCCTCTCGGCCAACACACTCTAAACGCCTCTTGGCGAGCGCCTCTCGGCCAACACACTCTAAACGCTTCTTGACGAGCGCCTCTCGTCCAACACACTCTAAACGCCTCTTAGCAAGCGCCTCTCGGCTAACACACTCTAAACGCCTCTTGGCAAGCGCCTCTCGGCCAACACACTCCAAACGCCTCTTGGCGAGCGCCTCTCGGCCAACACACTCCAAACGCCTCTTGGCGAGCGCCTCTCGGCCAACACGCTCCAAACGCCTCTTGGCAAGCGCCTCTCGGCAAACATTCCAACTCTACGCGAACGCCCCTTGGCAAGCGTCTAACTAAACTCATACGCCTCTAGGCAAGCAAAACAAGCCGTCTCTTTAGAATCAACACAGCCTCTCATAGCGGAGGCTGGCGGCTCATCCCTTCGGATCGGCCGCCGATGATCAATCCAACCACCGGCCGTCCGACTCTTAAAGATTCAGACTCGCCATGAGAAGATATATAAAAAAAAAAATATATATCCACTCTGAACGAGTTTGGCAACCTGCTCGCAAGAAGACAAGCATTTCGAAAGCAATGACCTTTAGTCCATCAATCCCGACAAACACTTCGTCAAACACTCCTCCCCTATGCTTGCAAAGGCCACGAGCTGGGGCGCTAACTGTTGGGGTCAAAATCCCCTCCTCAGAGATTGATGAGACAAAAGGCCAGAGCAACGAATGGACACCTATGTCCCGACAGCAAGCCCACGAAATAGGATCGAACTCCTGCATGGGCCGCGCTCTTGGCTTCCGGTCCGGCGGATGAACTAGACTATGGACAGGCTTCTCAAGACGAATCTAAGCATATTTTCCCGGCCAAAGGCGTCCATCAGGCTAGAACGTCGATAGAGACTCAGCTGGACAGACCTTAGCGGGCCGGCCGAAACCGTCTTTCCGACCATCGGGCCTCGCCCCGGGAAACGTCCTGCCATTCACGAAAAGACTTCACGCTGTTCCGGACATCTAAAAACATCAAGGAGTTTACTTAAAACAAACCGTAGTCAAGGCCTTAACCAAGGAAAAACGGACCGGGATGCCAAAAGGACAAGCTGGGCCAAATCAAGACGAATGGGCCCAATTGAAGGAAGGAAGGCATTTTTGGCGGCGGCCCATCACAGATCAATTGGCGGCTGGGAAGGAGTTTTTAACAATGCCCACATTGCTTAGATCAGTCTTCGAGACCCTAGACTCTCTAGTATATAAAGAGACCCTTGTGCTTACTTTTTAAACACACCAAAAAAGTGCAAGAGATTTTGTGATTTAAGACATTAAGCATTCACAGATATTCTTGTATTTGAGATAAATATTCTAATAAAATCTTCTTTTCTATCTTTTTTTTATAGTTTTGCCTTTTAGTTATTTTAAAGTAGAATTTTCGAGCCCCACGAATAAATAAATTCGACAGTGTGAGTTTCGGCTCTCACACGACATTTCTAACTTATGGACTTGAGCAAAAAAAAGAGTAAAGTGACTAATTAAGTGTCAAAATACTTAAAAATGATATTGAAGATTTAGAAAGTACCTAACTATGTAAATATCTCTAATTTCTTCCTAAATAGTGGTTTCAATTAAATTATTTATTTATAAAATAAAATAGGAAGTATCCACAATCTCTGATTTTTCTCAAACTACACCACCATCTCATGATCTCTTAAAACCGTTTATTTTTCACTAAATATTAACTCACGATGAACTCAATATAAGAGATATATATGTATAGGGGTTTAGAATGTAATTAGGTTTACCTTACCTTGTATAAATACTCTATGAATCATCTAATAATAATCAACACTTCAATCATATATGGTATCAGAGCAATAACGCTCCTAGACCTAAAACCAAATAAATAAATAAAAAATTCCTGCCGCCGTCATCCATGGCTGAGCAGCAACCCCAAACCACCACGATTCCCCTCAGATCTGACTCGATTTTGAGTACCAATATGAATCATGTGACAAAACTCACCAACACCAACTATCTCATGTGGAGTATCCTGGTCCGTGCCTTCCTCGACGCCTATGGTCTTGCACAACACATCGATGGTACTGCTCTTCCTGAAGCCACCATCACCAACAAAACTGGTCTCTCTGAGAATCCAGCCTTCGTTAACTACAATCGTCAGGATCGCTTAATTTTTTCGGCTCTCCTTGGTGCAATTACTCCCACACTGCAGCCGGTTGTCTCCACTACCAAATCAGCGTCCGAAATTTGGTCCAAACTTGCCGCGATCTATGCCAAGCCAAGTCGAGGTCATGTCAAGCAGCTAAAAGCCCAACTCAAACAATCTTCCAAAGGCACGAAGTCCATTTATGAATACCTTCAAGGTATTACGATGAAACTCGATCAACTCGCTCTCTTGGAAAATGCAATGACCAACGAGGATGCCATTGATATCATCTTGGATGGTCTTCCCGATGAGTACAAAAATGCTAAGGATCAGATTGAAGGCAAAGACACTACACCTTCAATACCTGAAGTTCACGAGCGCCTTCTAAACCATGAGGCGAAGATCCTTGCCGCTACAAAATCCTCAACCACTACAGTGCTTCCCATCTCGGCAAACGCTGTTCAACGCAACGATAACAACAAAAACAATCAATCTTCTTCACGCTACAACAACAACAAGAGGTACGACAACTCATCCTCTCACTGGCAATCCTCTTCATCCACTGGTTCTTCCGATGGCCGTAACCCGCGTCCGTACCTTGGAAAGTGCCAGTACTACTACACGCAAGGCCACAGCGCGCATCGGTGCCCTCAATTGCAGTCTGCCCGACCACCGCAACATCAACAGCCTGTCAATCCCTTTAGACCATGGCAACCAAGAGCGAATATGGTCGCTAATCATCCTTACACAGCGGAGAATTGGCTGCTGGACTCTGGAGCTACACATCACATCACTTCCGATCTCAACAATCTCTCCTACCATCAACCATACAATGGAGGTGATGATGTCTTGCTCGCTGACGGTTCGAATCTCAACATTTCTCACATGGGTTCTACTTTTCTACCCTTTCCATCTCGTCGCTTACTGCTAGACAAAATCTTATGTGTTCCAGACATACAAAAAAAACTTATCTCTGTGTATTGTCTGTGCAATGCTAATAATGTCTCTGTGGAATTCTTTCCTGCGTCCTTTCAGGTGAAGGATCTCAATTCGGGGGTCCCGTTACTCCAAGGCCAAACTAAGCATGAGCTCTACGAGTGGCCGGTGATGAGTTCTCAAGCACAAGCTTTGTTGTCGTCCGCTGGTCCGAGGACAAATCTTCATGTGTGGCACTCAAGACTTGGTCACCCCTCTACCACCATTTTAACTTCTGTTGTCGCCAAATTCTCGATTCCTATCTCTACCTCTCCCAATAAAAATTTGTCATGTTCCGATTGCTCTATTAATAAAAGCCACAAGCTACCTTTCTCTCTTTCTTCCATTGTTTCCACCCGACCCCTTGAGTATATCTATACCGACTTATGGACCTCACCTATCCTATCCGTCGATGAGTTCAAATATTATCTTGTTCTCATTGATCACCATACCCGATACACCTGGTTTTACCCTTTAAAAAGAAAATCTGATGTCCACCAAGTTTTTCAAGCCTACAAGCCCCTCGTTGAAAACAAATTTCAAAGCAAAATCGGAACACTATTCTCGGATAATGGGGGAGAATTTGTGGCCCTTTGAAACTTCCTTGCCACACATGGGATCTCTCACCTCACATCACCACCGCACACTCCTGAACACAATGGAAGGGCCGAAAGAAGACACCGCCATGTTGTTGAAACTGGGCTTACACTTCTCACACAAGCTTCTGTTCCAAAAACCTATTGGACTTATGCTTTTGCCACTGCGGTCTACTTGATTAACCGAATGCCTACTCTGGTTCTGTCAATGGTCTCTCCATTTCAAGCCTTGTTCCATCAACCACCACATTATGCGAAGTTGCGCATTTTCGGCTGCTTATGCTTTCCTTGGCTGCGTCCATATGCCAATCATAAGCTTGATGCTCGATCGATGGAGTGTGTGTTTCTGGGTTACTCGGCAACTCAAAGTGCCTAGCATTGTTTACATCGTCCTACGGGTCGGATATATACATAACGCCATCTCCAGTTTGATGAGAACAATTTTCCGTTTGCTGCAACAACACCTCGCCTTACGCGAGTCCCTGAAGAGAGTATCCATGTCTCACCTCCGGTTCAAGTGGTTCCACTAACTCATCATCGTGTCACTGCTCCACCGGGACCCCCGACTGCAGACCTTCACCCCGCCACGACTCCACCTCATTCACCATCGAACCATCCTCAGGTATCATCCTCTTCCTCTGCTTCCACTTCTTCCTCCTCCTCTTCTTCTGAGCCCACTGCTCCACACCAAAATGAGCCGCAACCCACGGCTCAGCCACCCAATCCGGTTCGTGAGCCCACTGCTCCACAGAAAAATGCGCCGCAACCCACGGCTCAGCCTAACCTTCCTAACAATCCCTCTCGCACCACACTTCCCTCTTCTACTACACCAAATCCAAACGCTCCTGATTCCTCTATACCATCCTCCTCGAATTCACCATCGCAACAACCAAACCCACCAAACCAAAATATCCACAAAATGAAAAACCGATCCAAGAATAACATTGTCAATCCAACAAAAAAATTTGCTAATGTTGTTGCAGGTCCCATCATTCATTTAGAACCTACTACGATCAATCAAGCTCTGAAGGATAAAAACTGGAGTTGCGCTGCCTCTGCAGAGTTCGATGCTCAACAACTTAATCATACGTGGGACCTTGTTCTCCCACACCCGGATCAAAATCTTGTTGGCTGCCGTTGGGTTTTCACTACGAAGTACCTTCCGAGTGGTGCCATTGACCGCTACAAAGCTCGCCTAGTTGCAAAAGGATACACTCAGCATTATGGAGTTGACTATGCTGAAACTTTCAGTCCCGTCATCAAAACAACCACCATACGCCTCGTTCTGGACATTGCCACTACCAAATCTTGGCCTCTCAAACAGCTCGACGTGAACAACGCGTTTCTGCAAGGCGAACTTACTAAAGAAGTTTACATGTCGCAGCCCCCTGGATTTGTTGATCGTGATCGCCCATCTCATGTTTGTCGCCTTCGCAAACCTATCTACGGTCTTAAACAGGCACCTAGAGCCTGGTACAATGCGCTCAAAAGTCATCTTCTCAACACTGGTTTTGTCTCTTCCCTTGCGGATACATCCTTATTTATACACTCCTCTGGTGCTTCTCATACATATGTGCTCGTATACGTTGACGATGTCATCGTTACAGGCAACAATCCTCACTTCGTAGCCCAGGTTCTTGCTGATTTTGCGATTCACTTCTCCATCAAGGATCCGGTTGATCTTCATTACTTTCTTGGGGTGGAGGTTACACGCTCTTCTTCGGGACTCCATCTCATGCAAAAGAAATACATTCATGATCTTCTCGTCAAACACAATATGGTCGATGCTAAACCGGTGTCAACTCCACTTGCCACAACGCCTAAGCTCACACTCAGTGATGGTTCCCCACCCGCGGATGCTACTTTGTACCGTTCCACTGTTGGCAGCCTCCAATATCTCGCGTTCGCCCGGATATTTGCTTTGCAGTTAACCGACTTTCCCAGTTCATGCATCAGCCTACACAAACACATTGGGCTGCTGCAAAGCGCGTTCTCCGGTATCTCCCAGGTACACCAACTCACGGAATTATGTTCTATAAATCTTCACCACTTGCCCTTCACGCCTTCTCCGATGCTGATTGGGCTGGGGACACGGATGACTACGTCTCCACAAATGGTCATATCGTCTATCTGGGTCGTAACCCCATCTCCGGGTCATCTCGAAAACAGAGTGGTGTCGCTCGCTCATCCACAGAAGCTGAGTGCAGGTCTGTTGCCAACACCGCTGCAGAGATTCGTTGGCTCTGTTCTCTTCTCTCTGAACTTCGGATTGATTTACCGTCGGCTCCAGTTATATACTGCGACAACATTGGAGCGACGTATCTGTGCGCCAACCCTGTCTTCCATTCCCGAATGAAGCATCTCGCTGTTGACTATCATTTTGTTCGCAATCAGATTCAGTCCGGTATGCTTCGTGTCTCACATGTATCCACGCACGAACAACTAGCAGACACTCTGACGAAGTCTCTTCCTTGCACTTCTTTCGAGCGTGCTTGTATCAAGATTGGAGTCTCTCAGAGGCCTCCATCTTGAGGGAGGATATAAGAGATATATATGTATAGGGGTTTAGAATGTAATTAGGTTTACCTTACCTTGTATAAATACTCTATGAATCATCTAATAATAATCAAAACTTCAATCCTATACTCAAATTCATCTATACCTTCATTCAGAAATCCTAAACTTCTAAATTCTCTGCAACAACACCTTTCATTTTTTCAGAAATTATATTTTGTTGATTAAAATATTCACATCTTAGAAAGAAGATGACTTGCACCAAATTGAACAAATACGTATTTCGTTTTTTTTCTTCTTCTTTTTGCATCAGATTTTGTGTGTGTTTATTGTGTTTCACCCTTTCCGATATGAATAATATATAGGTATGGTGACAATTAGAAGAAGTGACTATATTGAATGATTAGAAATGGACCAAATTCATAAGCAATTGCAATTTGTGCAGGTAATCAATTGCAGATCCATATTTTTTTGAGATTGATCTTATTAGTACTATCAAGAGAGACTTTTAAAATAGTGAATTTTACGGCTTCTACAGAGGCGAAAATATTGGTACCTAACGGCTAAATCTTAAGCTAGCAGGCTAATTTGTACATAGTTTTTTTTCTTCTTTTTCCCATCAGTTTTGGTGATGATTTTGCAGAAAACGAGAATAAAATATTCAAGCACAACTACAAAGCCCCAAAAAAGCAAAAAAAAAAAAAAAGAGAGAAAAGGACCATATGGTGAACTAGAAAGCTAAAGACATGTGGTGAAGCGCAAGTGGTAGGGGAAACTAGAACGACCCAATGACTTGATCAAGAGCAAGCCTCATGTAAGTTTTCTATTTTATGTTCATAAAAATGCAGTGGGCAGTGGCATTAAATTTGTTTACGTACGAATCAAAATAGGATTTGCTTTGTTTTTCTTATAATGTAGTTTTACCAGCATACTATTAAACAACAATAGGGAGAGAAGTATAGCACTGAATGAGAAAGGTGGAAGAGTACAAAAAAGAAACTAAATATGCTTTGGAGAAGAAGAATGGAAAGACTATAAAGTTGGAGAAACTGGATTTTACCATTATAGAACAACAATGCGATGTCTATCATGTGTCAAAAGTTTTCAAATCTTCTATATTTTTTTGGTTCTGTTTTTGCTGGTCCTAAAAGTGAATTCAATTTAAGTTACTTCTTAGATTTGAATGACTTACTTGCCACCGATTGTACTAAACACTGACACATTGATACCATGGATTAGCTGGAACTTATGGATAGCGAAGAACAAAAACATAAGAAAGCAGAGCTGTCCCGGAAGAGGAATTGATGAAGAAAGCTATATCTGAGGCAAGGGAATGAGCTAACGCGCAAGAAGAGGAGAACACAGAGACGAAACACCGGAACATGATACTTAATAGTTGGAGAGAAGTAGCCGGAGGAGAAACCGAAATGAGGTGCAACATGGTCACGTCGTGGAGCAAAGGATCGTAGAGAGCATGCTTCGACTGGGTCTTTCAAGATAGAAACAGAGGAAAAGTACGGAGAGGATCAGCTGTTAATAACAATGTCAGTTTAATGGCAAAGTCTATGGCAGCCTTGGACCCGATACATCAAGCCCAAGCGATGGGATTAAAGAGAGTTAAGTTCGCAACGGACTCCTCATATTAACTAAGGCAATCTCGGAAACAACCAAATTTCAAATTGTTTTTTTTTTCTTTTATGATTTTTGATTTACTACTTTTACTCTGAGTTTGCTCTTCTTCTATGTCTTACTCCCCCACCCCCATTCTCTACTTCACATCATCTCTTTCGACATTTGAAAGAAAATGAATTGCCATGTCAAAGGAAATCAAAAGAGAGATTGCCATTACAGAGAAATGAATCAGTGAGTATTAAGAGTTTTGATAGAAGAAGAGTAAATTAAGAAAATCAATTGAACCAAAAGTTCATTATAATTAATATTCTTAGAAAAAACTTAAAGTATAATAAGAAAAGACTCATGTATATTGTTTTAGACTTGATCTCAGGTTGGTCTTCTTTATTTTTATTTATGGTTTTATATATAATTATATAGAAATGTGGTGATATTAATTTTTGTTTACTTTTGAATAAATATACTGTTGTGCTTTTCAGTTATTATATAGTGTTACCAAAATTTGTAGATTCTCTCAAAAACAAAATGACAGAGAATGCATAGTATTGTAACTTAAAAATAAAAGAAGGGAACAATAACATGTTAAATACTAACGTCAATTATCTACCAAATTAAAGTTGATATTTCAATTGTAGTTGGGCAACACATATGCTTCCCCTCAATTTGTTTTTCTTTTATTTTTAAATTTTGTTTTTTAGGTTTTTGTTTCTGTTTTAGAAAAAAAAATCACTATTTTATATTGATATTGGGTTCATATCGAACTGATGTACGATATAAATATAATTTAAAATTTCTTTTAAGGTTACAATAATAAATCCTTTAAATAAATTTTCTTTTAATTATATATATATATATTTATATATTTCTATGAATCAATGAGCGTGCTAGTTGTATATAAAGCGATGACACGAGAAGAATAACAACAATTGACTTTGCCTCTTCTTTTGCACTGTAAATTTTGTTTTCTTCCTTACGATTGTTTATTAGTATATATTATAATAATTTATAACGCACGATCGTCTCTCGATCTATTCATACTTCAAAAAGTAAGGATTAATATATGGTAAATTTATTTTAAATTTATTATTGATGAAAAATGGACTATTTCTTATTCGTTTATATTATTTTAGAATATTATTTCTATATTTTCTATTAATTGTATATGTTATTTTGAAAAGATAGACTCTGCATTCTCCGAACCGATCATTATGGTAGGCTATGCCTTCAAGATCATGATCATATGGTAGACTATGTCTTCTCATATCATATGTCTTCTCATATCATATGTTATGGAATGGTAGGTTAAACATCCTCTCAGATCATTTTATGAAGTGGAAGGTTGTAAACCTCCTTCTTGATTATATTAACAGAGTGGACAAATGAACCTTTGCATTGATCATATTTTATGGAGTTGATGGTTGAAACCTCATCATTGATTAAATATTTATGGACTGGAAGATTTGATCTCCTCCTTGAATTTATGGGAGACGATGCCTCCTCAATTATTTAAAATTTCTGCATTTAAATATCTGCTTTTCAATTCCGCATTTAAATTATGCCTTTATATTTCTGCATTTAAATTATGTTAAATTTCTGCATTTAAACTCTGCTTTTAAAATTTTAAATATCATCCATAATTTGAAAATAATATTAGATGAAAAAATGGCAAGAAGCCATGATATTTTACGCTACCACATCCATAATGGTTTATGAGATAAATATATCATGAAAAAAGATCCTGAAGATCTTTGGTGATCCTTTAAAATAAATATGAGTGGTCGAATCTCTGAGAAAGAGGATTCACCATACGCGCAAAAGTGATATAAATCCTTCGTGGAGCTGAAAAAAATATTAAGCTCATGATAATAAACAATTAAACTCGTTTGATTGGATCAAATATATTGCCAGACGTGAATATTGAGTTATACTTTTAAATTATAATGGACAAGTTCAAGGAAATATGGAGACAATGTTGGGTGGGTAAAAATGAAATGGTATATACGACATGAAAAGAATTTGGGTTTGTACCTGTTGTACCCCAATATGTCATGCCTAAGAAAAATCACTAAGGCAAAAGGAATTGATGGTGAAAGATAATTCATTTTGGATGAATACAGATTTTCCTTTTGATGGCCTAAGTGAGAGTATAATCATCTCGAAATCACTTTTTTGTTTGTTGATATAGAAAGATAAACATAAAACAAGCAAATTAAGATCGATGTGTTGATACCACATATAATGCCCTAACCGTTCCTACCAGTGAGTCACCCATCCCTCTATCGGACTCGTGGGCCCCACCCCTGTCCAATAGTCGGTGCGTTATTCCGGAGGCCCTAAAGTCATGATATATTGACCATGTAATCACCACATGACCGTTCCCCGTATTTTTCCTTAACTCACACGGTACTGCGAATGACTTCTCGGTAGGTCACCCATCCTTCCACTCAGGTAGGGGAAGATTCTGCAGTAATCCACTCGGTATCTGATACTCTGCCTTAACCAACTGGCAAATCTGACAACACGACACAAAGGTAGTCACATCCCTCTTCATGCCGGTCCAGTGATAAGATCGCTTAAGATCTCGATACATCTTATTACTCCCTGGATGAATGGAAAACTGAGAATGATGCGCCTGCTGGAGAATCTCCTTCCTCAACTGATCATCATCTGGCACGCAGACTCGGTTCCTATACAGAAACATCCCATTCCCGACAATCATATAACCAAAAATCCTCTTCTTGAGCTGCTTACAAAGAGCCTCGTCCTTTCCGTGAACACCTCAAATCCTCTATATTCCTAAGTCTAATTACAAACAATCCTAAATAGACTCAAGCAGAGAAACAGAACAAATTTAATACTAAATTCCATCGAAGACGTTTTTTGATGAAATATATGAAAGTCTGCGAAAAGCCCTCACATCGGGTCAAACTGGCCAAAGTCAAAAGTCAACGGTCAACGGTCAAACAAGTCAAAGTCAACGGTCTGATCAGTCAAAATCAAACCAGACCTAAACCGATCAAATCGAACCGAACCAGACTAAACCGGACTCAATTGATTTAACCCAGAATTTGAACCAAACCAAATTGAAATTGATTTAAAACCAGAAATTGAATTAAACCAGACCAAACCAAAATTAAATAGAATTAAACCAACCGACCAAACCGAACCGAAACTAAACCGGCCGACCGAGTTGACTCAGTGAGTCACCGGTACAAATTGAGATTCAGGGCAAAGCTCTACAAAAAAATATGATACTTAAAGATAAAAAAAAATATATCTTATATCTATAAAAAAGAAGTCAGTTCCACAATGTGGGTCTGACACCTGTCCTCCAGAAATTTCTTTTTCTTTTTTGTTTAAATTTTTTTAAGAAAACTGGAGCTTTAGCATAAATAAACCCGATTACTTTAACTCCAAAAAAAATCTGATTCACTTTATGAAAAAGAAAAAACCGACGCTTACCTCCACACTCCACGATCTTCTCAACCTCCATGACTGAAAAACCACTTCCCCACCTCTACTCTGAAACTGCACTCATCAACTATAAAAGATGTAAGACAGGTTAAGGCTTCGGTTTCGACTTAACTGCAAAACGTAAGTTTCCTTCTCCCCTTCTCCAACATAACTTCTTCTTCTTCGTAATTAGATTCACTACTGCGAATTAGGGAATTTCGATTAGCTTTTTGATTTGATAAATTAGTTAACTTGGAGCTTAAAATCTTATTATTTTCTTCTAAAATTCATTACAGGTACCGAGATGAAACTTCCATTCACACCGATCTCGCAATTGCAGCCAATTTCTGAGATTGAAATTTGGAAAATCAAGGTGAGAGTTTCCCGGCAATGGCGATTCCAAAACAATGAAAGCCCCGACGACACTGGTGGAAGTGATCTGATTTTATTCGACGATCAGGTAGATAACTGTTATCGGTTTCTCTAATTCTCATCTTTCACGGGAGATTTATTTTGAGTTTTATTGGTTTCTCTAATGTTCTTCTAAAATAGTTTCAAACCTCTAATCACTTTAACTTCTTTACGCAAAAGGACTTGATAATTTTGTTTATTTTTTATGTTTCAGAGAAGTTGTATCCAAGCTTGTATCAGAGGAAAGTTGGTTGAGAAGTTTAAAAATGATTTCAAGGAAGGTCAA
>OVBB01002069.1:0-12323 GCA_900406415.1 Isatis lusitanica | reverse complement strand
AGGCAGGAAATAAAATAAAGGAAACTAAAAACAACATAATAAAATAGGAAAAACCTAAACAACCCGAAAAGGGCGTGGAATTAAGTCCAAACCAAGCTCTAAAAAGGTACAAAATCGGATTAAACGAGGAGACAGATTTAACCTAGAAACAAAACCATTTCTACTGTCAAGCCACTGCCGGTCCAAACCATGATTAGAGCCGAACCAGAAGAGAATGGAGGAACTTGAGCTTCCGAGACTCCACCACCTGCAGAGATGAGAGAAGAAGTAGACAAAGTCTCGGAGAGCTCATTAGAGGAAACTAGAGCTGATTCACGCTTAAAAGAGGGGGAGCTAGGATCAATCCGCGCCTCTCTACCATCGGTCTACCCGAGTTATATTCTAGGGATCCGCCGCTGTCCTCAAGCAGTGTTTACTTACTTAAATATGTTAAACTAACTAGTGTTTACTTACTTAAATTTGATTTATAAAATAATTGGTGTACTAAGTTATTTACGTATACTATTTTGTTTAGTAAATTAATTAATGATACTTATGGACTATATACATGATATTCATATATGTATATATATCTAAAGATATTATAGTATTTCCATTTTTGTTTCTTTTTCTAAATCAGAACTTAATTTATTAATTTATAATAATGTTTTGATATAATTTTTTTGATTTTATTGATTTTTAAAAAAAATTGGGAGACGTTAAAAATATAAACCTTAAATATTTTATTGTAACTAAAAAGAAAATATATCTTTATGTTTACATTGGGAAAAAGATATTAAAAATACTGAGGATAAATTTGTTAGTAACTAAATTGAACATTTTATCATTAACGAAATCCTATGATTTTTTAGTAATTCTAATGACATTTTTATATAATTATAATACGTAATTAAATATATTTTTAAAATCATGATTATATTTTAATATAATAGATTTTTTTTAACAGTTAGGTGCTCGATAAGATGCAGCTGATATAAACTTTTTTGACCTGATATAAACGTTTTAGAATAAGGGAAACAAAACAATAATAGGATAAAAAAGCAGCACATTCACATCTGCATGTAATTTAGATACTTTATTACAAAAAATGGTAGACCATCCATTCACATCTGCGTCCGTGTGTTTTCTATAAATCTTCACTACATTGGGCCTCTTTGCATCTCTTTACATTCAAAAACGAATAGATATTAGCTTTGACTTTTAAAACCAAATGAATTATTCAGAAAATGTACCCACTAATGATCAAAACGAAATTAACCCCACCCATGCACCACCACCTTCTTCTTCTTCGACTTCGTACTTGACAAGAGATCAAGAACATGCGATCATGGTCTCTGCTCTGCGACAAGTGATATCCAACTCAACACCATCCAACTTGATTGCCGGCGAAGTTCTAGTTCCCCCTCCGGACGCTGGCCCTTGTCCACTCTGTGGCATCACCGGTTGCTACGGCTGCGCATTCCAACGGCGGCCGCATGAAGAGATAAAGGAGGAGAAGAAGTACAAAGGAGTGAGGAAAAAGCCATCGGGTAATTGGTCGGCGGAGATATGGGATCCGACTTTGAAAGTGAGGAGGTGGCTTGGAACGTTTTCGACGGCGGAGATGGCCGCGCGTGCGTACGACGAGGCTGCGGCTGAGTTGGTTGGGAGAATATCAGCGAGACGTGGCACAAACGGAGATGGGTTAAAGCGGCGGCGGAGATGACTGATGAGAAGGAAAGTTTTATAACAGATGCTTTGGGATACAAAATAGCACACTCTTAAGGTTTCATTTAGATTTAAGTTTTAAATTCTTTATATGGGTTGTGTTATTTCATAGTGGGTCAATATCTTCCCTTTTGTGGGATTGTTTCTTGTGTACCCTTAGTTGGACTTTTTTGTTAAGTTTTAATCTGGCAAAAAAAGGTTTAAGGATATGTGAACTTATATGATGGGAAGATCTTTGAATATATTGAATTAATATTGGTTTACAAATTACAATGATCGGGAATGTTTTATTTTTTTTTGTTAACTAATTACTGGAAATGCTGTAGAAAATAATGAAACATATACTAAAAAAAACAAGATTGCTTTTTGTACAAAATGATGGTTCACTTCGTAGACCTCACGATTTGCATCCTACTTTTAAGATTTAGTACCGCTGCAGCAATCTTGAGTATTAAACTCTGTTTCAAAGTAGATTTAGAAAAGAATTCTTCGATTCAATAATGCTGATGAGATTTAGTGTAATCTGTTGGCTCAATTTGACATCATAGACTTTCCCCATTCATATCAATTGACTCAACAAGATTTGGTCATCGCAACAAGGATCGATGAATCTTTTTGACTAGAATAGTGCTTTGAACACTATGTGATGATCTTGATGGAGCTGAAGGCGTTGGGATATGTCATACATGTAAACGCTCTAAAGAAACTGATACAAAGGCTATTCAAAGCCATCATTATCAAGAAGACTATTTCACATATTGCAGAAATCTACAATCTCCTATATCAGGATCACAATCAACGAAAATAACCTTAACTCCAACAAATGCTTCTATATTTAATGTGACAAACTGACAATCAGTCCATCAAATCAGATTTCTGTTAATGCTACTCGTAGATATGACAACAATCCAATACAAGAAAACAAATCCTCAATGCTTTCATTGCAGTTATGGCCCTGTTTGTTTGGTGAGGGGATGAGATTTCTAGACACAGGGTCTGAGCACAATAATTAGATGCAGTAATAAGAAGATGTCTATTTACAATTTTGGTTAATGCATTCAGAAATTATATTTGAATGCAATTACGTTCGTATTGTAATTTTGTATTTATGTTTGGACGCATTATATGTCAAATGACCGAAAGCTTCTTGTGTTTTCTATTGGTCTAAACCTATATGATATTATTCAAAAGTGAAGTTAACTCACCCAAACTTTATTTATCATCTAATAAAACAAACATAGACAAAAATTAAAGAATCAACATCATTTTATAAATGAGATTTTGCAGTTTCGACGAAAAAAGAAATTTTTTCGGTTTTGGCGAAAAACAACATTTAGTAGTTTTTGACAGGAAAACGAGAATTGCAGGTTTTGACGAAAAAACAAGATTTTGCAGTTTTGGCGGAAAATAAAATTTTTGCAGTGTTGGTCGAGAAATGAGATGTTGCGGTTTTGGCGGAAAAACAAGATTTAACAGTTTTGCGGGAACGAGATTTTGCAGTTTTGACGGAAAAACAAGATTTTGCAGTTTTGACGGAAAAACAAGATTTTGCAGTCTTGACGGGAAAACGAATTTTTTTGGTTTCAACGAGAAAATAAGATTTTGCGGTTTTGGCGGGAAAACAAGATTTTACGGTTTTGGCGGGTGCCAGCACCTCGACCAGACAACCAACTAGCTCTACAGGTTTTCCTCGCTACTCTCCAACTTGTTGACGAGGAAGATCATTACGATTTACGAATGGGAAATGGATGGAAAGTTGAGCAACACTTACTCGATCGGAACTGTTTACACTCGGCTGCATGGTGTTATAGAGGAAGTCGACTGGCACGGCATTGTATGGTTCTCAGAAGGGATCCCAAGGCACAACTTTTTTGGCGTGGTTATTTGTCCTCAATCGTTGCCCAACGAGGGATAGGTTCAGCAATTGGGGACTGGTCTCGGACACAGCATGCCTACTCTGTAACAATGGCTTGGAGAGTAGGGATCATATTTACTACGAATGCTTATACTCTTGGACCATCTGGGAAGCAATTTCCCGCTGGTGCCGATTTGATCCGCACAGAACTTGGGCCGCCAACATATCCCACTTGCAGAATCTCCCTTTAAAGAGCCATAAAAAACCCCTCATCTTACTAGGTTGGCAAGCAACAATATGATATATTGGATTTGGACAGAAAGAAATGCGAGGCTTCATCGTGCTACCTTTAAACACCTAGATGTGTTGAAGATACAGATAGAGAGACAGATCAAAGAACGTATCCTGAGACTTCGGCAGCAACGTCCAAAAGCTTCTTCTGCCTTGATGTAGCTATGGCTAAGGCGTCCTTCTTCTCCCTACAACAATCCACCGTGACGCTTCACTCTCCAACTTCGTTACTATCGAAACTTCAGCGGCATTTTCGGTTCAAACTTATTAGTTCAAATTAAGATCTTTTGTACTAGGCTGGTTCTATTTATTGGGCTAGCCCAAAACACTCAGCCATAAGGCTTGTAACATTTTCTTTTCTTTTTGCAATTTCAATATGAAAACCCTTAGTCAAAAAAAAAAAAAAAATTATGTACCCTAGTATAGGAATTTATAAGAAAAGTCAATAGTATATATTTCAACGAAAAGAATCTATGACTTTTATACCTTTTTAAATTGGGTAATTCTGTTGCAACTCACATGCAAAATAAATTCCTATAAGAAAATCCAATAGTATAGGATATCTAGTATAGGGTAATTCTGTTGCAATATCTTAGAACACAGGTTTGTGACAAAAAAACTAGTTCAATCTCGTGGGATTGAAAACTTACGTTTCAGTCATAGCTATAGATGTTCATTAATAGTCGACTATAAAAAATAGTCTTCTATACATTAGCTCTCACTAGATCAGATGAATCTCGTCAAAATTAAAAAGTTGAAGAAGAAATTTCGTTGTAACAGAATAATTAATTATTTTTTATAAAAAGGATAACAACGAATTTTTAATACATTTCTTTTACTAAACAGGTTCAGATCGTGGTAAGGGACATTAAACTAGTTTCATATATATTAGCCTTTGATACATAGAAATTACTAATAGATAAAAATAAAATATTTTATGGTGATATAAGAACACTTCTATCTGTTGAATAGAGGTGACTGTATTAACACATTAAAAAGTGAAAAAAATATTGAAGAAAGAGAAGGGGGTAACTTCTCAAATGAGTCAATTGATCAATGATTCGACTATTATTATTATAAAAGTTGTTAATTTTATATAAAATTATTCTAAAATATTAATTTTATGTTAAGAAAATTTAACTAATGGCGCTGCTGTAAGCCTTCTAAAACAAGGCAATTTATATTGTCGTTTTGCCCAACATGATGTCTCTCTATTCTTGAGAATCTGGTTGTTCCCAGGCCATATATAATTTAAACTAGTTTCTGGTATTTTTAATAAATATTTGATTATTTTTCAAATTTATAAATTAAAATTTTTAAGGTGTTTTAAAATTTTATATTTTGCATAAATGTAATATATAATTTTAAAGAGCAATTCTCAAAAATAGCACACTTTTAGGTTTTTGTGACGAAAATAGCACAATATGGTAAAAATGACAAAAATAACATTTATTGAATAAGAAAAAGACTATTATACATTTATTTCTCATTTTTTTCTCAATTATGTAATCCTAAACCCCAAACCTTAAAATCTAAATCCTAATTAATGATTTGTGAACCCAAACTCATTAGTGTAATACATAAAAAATGATCAAAATGTACTATTATTGACAATTTTTTCCTTGATGTGCTATTTTTGTCACAAAAACCTAAAAATGTGCTATTTGAGAGTATTTTTCTAATTTTAATATGTTATGATAACATATAATAGTTATTGTTGGTTTTTATTTTTATTTTTTCTATATTTTGTGAAAAATAATTGGATAATTATCAAGATAGCACACTTTCATGTTTTTGTCACAAAAATAGCACATCAAGGTGAAATGACAAAATAGCATTCATTTTTATTCCGAATCCCGTAACATAAACCCTAAAACCCAAAATATGAACCCTAATTAATGGCTTATGAACCCAAATTCATTAGTTTAATTATCTTTAAATCATTTAATTAATGCTAATTTGTCATTTTCACTATATTGTACTATTTTGTGACAAAAACATCAAAGCCCGCTATTTGAGGGTACTTCTCAAAATGGGTAATTCTCAATAATTTGTGGAAGTGATAATTTGAGATATGTAAATAGTTTTATTTTGAAATAGATGTTAAATATTACATTGTTTTGCCAATAATGGTTCTATAAGTTTTAAAACTTGGTTGTCAATTAAGTCTTATTTTCTATATTGACAGATTTTACACTATTTGTAGTCCTTTAAAAAAATTTAAATCAAAACATAAATACTTATTGTAATTTATGGGTATAAATCCTTATGCTTGTATAACTTATAAAAATAATTTTTTTACTAATTCATTTAATTATATTTATCATTATGAAATACATATATATATATATATATATATATCATATGATTTTTATATATGCTCTTTTATAGATCCAAGTTTAATTAAAATTACTTAATAATATCTTATAATAATAATTATGAAATTATTATTATAATTAAAAATATTGAAATATATTAAGAAGGTTTATATAATTTTGTTATAATTTTAAAGGAAACATAAATTTATATTTAAAATAAAAGAGATATTGAGCGATATTCTGACATTTGGTTTGGATTTAATTTTGATTTAAATTTGATTCATAGTTTAATATATAATTTTAACTAAAATACTCTTAATAATTTGGAAAAACATTAAAAGATAGTGGCATTTTCCGTAAACATATGTACGGGAAAGATTAATTCTATGATATCATTCTAAATTAATAAGATAGATAATGTAGTACAAAATATATATAATATTGTTAAAGGCAATTCTCGAAAATAGCACATTTTCATATTTTTGTCGCCAAAATAGCATATTAGGGTAAAAATAACATAAATAACATTCATTAAATAACAAAAAGCTTATTATATTCTTATTTTTCATTCATTTCTTCTCAATCTTGTAATCCTAAACCCTAAACCCTAAAAACTAAACCTTAATTAATGATTAGTGAACCCAAATTCATTAGTGTAATACATTTAAAAATAATTAAAATGTGCTATTTATATTATTTTCATCCTAGTGTGCTATTTTAGTGACAAAAACATGAAAATATGTTATTTGAGGATATTTCTCTATCGTTAACGCAATTAGACTAAGTCAGACACTCTTATGAGTTCCACCATATTTTCACTCCTCTCCAGTTCATTTTTTCTAATCATTTCGTCTTCCACCACTTAAGATCCCTAAACACAGTCTCCATCGTATTCAATTTTTCATACTTCTGTCCAAAGTTACGCTGTGTCTCTGTTAATGATGTCTAGGTACAGATTCAACCCACCAGAAGAAGAGCTCGTTAGCTACTTGAATAGCAAGATCACCGGAAATGATGCTGATTCAGAGGCCCAGAGACTAGTCAACGAGGTCAATATATGTCAGTACGAGCCCACGGATTTACCTGGTGATGAGTCCTATCTATAACCTAACCCCTCCACCTAGAATCCATTTCTATGTTGGTTGATTCTATACCATATCTTCGTTTTTTGTCATTTTAATATCTACGTGTGTGTGACTCTAAAAGGGCTGGCCAGGATAGAATCAAGTCACACTTGGTACTTTATTTCGGCGGTGGAGACGTTCGGGAAGCTTAACCGGAGGAAGAGGGCGACGAGGACAGGGACTTGGAAGCAAACCGGTAACGATACTCAGATAAAGGACGCTGCCGGAAACCCCATCGGTGTAAAGAAGTTTCTTGTTTTCAAAGAAAAAAAAAGATCTTCTACTTTGTCATCCACCAGTACCACTCAACAAAACAAGACCAAATGGTTAATTCATGAATATCATTCCTTTCTCGACCACCACAACAAGGTATAATAATATGGTTCTAAATAGTAAAAATGATTGTTCAATGCAAACTAGTGAAACTAGAACTAAGTGGTAAGTATTGGATCCAAAGGCGGTCCCAGTACCAGAGATGGGGTGTCACATGACACTCTTTAAATCTTTATAAATTGGTATGTGTGTGTTAAAACAGTAAGTAAGTGATTAGCACCACTTTTGGTAAAATCTATGTATTGAACCCCAAGTACCTGGGTTCAGGTCCCACTCTCATTTCTACAATAGTTTTTTTTTTGTTGATTAATACTTGACCCCCTTTAAAATTATTTATGGGTCTGTAACTTATGTGAAGGACGCCTACGTTCTCTGCAAACTAATGAAAAGGGCACGAACTATACAGAGCAGCGCCACCGTCAATGTTTCACCGGCGCTGATAGATCCGTCTCCCACTCTCGCCCTGTCAGGTTCTGTAGCTATTCAATCACAGGTATATGAGAAAACCGTTTTCTATAATTAATTGATGCACAAGAGCATGCGCATCAGAGGTTTATAATCTTGAGATTCTACAAAAAAAATTATTAAAATATTTGTGGATCTTGTGAATAGTGATGAACCTATCTCTAACAAGCTATAGTTTTAGATTTTTTTTTCCTCGGGTTCACTACATGGCGACACGTGATTAGCCGATTTTACTTTTAAAAAAAAAAAAAGAATAATTAAAAAACTTTTTTTGTAGAACTCCAAGAGGGGTTCATTTATGTACATGCTCTAAGAGCATTCACATTAGTGAATTTCTTTTTGGGGTTTATAGAAAAAAATATTTTAATAATTTTTTCTTTTCTTTTCTTTTTTCAAATAAAAAAATGAAAAAATAAGAAATTCATTTAATGGAGTGTTGCCATCTAATGAACTTCAAGAGAGAGAGGAGTTTATAAATTAGAGGTTTTAGGAAGAGGTTCAACACTTTGTGAAGAGACCCACAAATTTTTTAATATATTTTTCCCTATAAATTTGTGTCATGAACCTCTCCTAAACCTAATGCACTTGCTCTAAGAGTATAACTTCCATTTTAGGTTTTCTTCTTTCATCTGATATTTTTTTGTAACTCGTTCCCTTTTTATAAGTATTATTTATTCTATTACATAATTTACATACCATTCTATTGGGATTTTCAAGTTTACAATTTTTTTGGTCCGATATCATCGATTAATTAGTCTATAAGGTTTCAAATCTATTCCCGTATTGCACACGTTAACTATACAAAGCCGGTCCTGATTTGTCAAAGATCTCAAGCTAAAGAGATAAAGGGCTGATTTTTTTTAAACAAAGGCAACATGCTCATGCTTGGTCTGCGTGGGTTTAATGCTAGCCATAATATAAAATATATAATTGAGTATAACCATTGATTTTGTCATATGTTTCTGCAGAATGTGAACGCTGAAGACGATCATGGAGGAGACTACTGTGAAGGATTGGAGGATCTTGAAATTCACCCAGATTCTCACAGTTCTATCTCTAACTGGCGTTATGACTCTCATGACTTAGAGAATTTCTACGGAGAGGGATCCTTGAACACTACCCAAGTACGTGCGATAATAAACTTAAAACAAAGTGATATATAATAATAAAACGAATTGCTCGTTCTTAAGAAAATCATCGTCACACTGTGTGTGATTTTTTTTTTTTTTTTGGTTTTAATAACTTTGTTTGCTCTTGCTTCACAGTCATCGGGACAACGTGAAATTCACGGTCCATCTGTGCAAGAAACCGGCCACGTCTATGGTCAAAACAACATAGACAACTCGAACGTGAGAAGACATTAATCTAACTAGAAATCTTCACCCCCGCCTATGCTCAGGGTTTAATTGTTTTTAAATATATTATCTAATTATTCTAATATTTAAGGGAGTAGTTCTTGTAGTATTTTTATTTTACTTATGATGTATTTATTATCATTAATATAACTATATTGATTATTTTTATTTTTCTATATCATGATAATCATCTTTATTTATAATATTGATCGATTGTATTTGTCATTTCATTAATTGAAATTGTTTAAGAATTACTTAGGTGAATCTTCTTTGCGGATATCTTCACCTTTTGAATCTACTATATTTTATTAATTATTGTATTGTATTATTTCATTAATTTTGAGAATTATTTGTTGATGTTTTAGGTGAATTTTATTTGTAAATATCTGCGTTTTATGTGTTTAGGTAGCACTTTTAAAAAAAAATACTTTTCCATTATATAATAAATTCTTTTTCAGATATGTATGTTTTATATAAATATATATAGGTATATATCAGCCATTTTGTCTGATTTTGTGGTCCCACAGACATTGGAAGCTTTTTGGAACTAGGTTATAATGGTGAAGCGGCTGTGGACTCTTTGAACTGCCAAATATAGTATGTTATATGATTAGGCCACGTGGATAACACATTCCTAGTGACATGGCTACTCTTAGAGCACCTATTATCTCACAATTAAATAAAAAAATATTATAAAAAGTATGAGAGAAAAGGAGCAAAAGTTCAGAAACTTTGAGATAACTCGTAGATTCTCAAAACAACTGGAAAATATGTTCTAACTGGAAAATATTGTTTATTCAATAGTATACAGCTTAAATAAGTATATTCAATAGTATATTCGATTGCTGTCTTTATAAGTATGTGCAAGAATCTGCCGACCAATGTAATATACTCAGGCTGTGATTGTTTTTTTTGTTTTCCTGTTTCCTTTTCCTTTTTCAGCACAACAATGTCAATACAGTAACCTAAAACAATACACTTGCACTGGTTAAAAAATGTTGTATAACCACTGTATTTTCCGTGACTTAAAAATGGTGAAATGGTCACCAAATATCACGACAAATAATTATATTCATACAAGAATTCGTGGCCTTCTTGCGAAGTACATTTTATATTTAATTTAGTCACAAAATACACACTTAAAATATGCGGTTAAAAATTCAATTACCCACGGTTTTATATTCATGACTATCGCATAGCTATTTCAAAAAAGAAAAGTTTATATAATCTTCTATTAGTTATTAGTTTATTACAAAATAAAATACAAACAGAATATAAAATACGTGTAGATCTATTATATGTAAATGCTGGCAATAACAAAATCTATTATATGTAAATACATGCATATATATTGTGTACATGTATAAATGTTGCGTTGGCCGCCGGCAGCGAGTTTGGCCGGAATGAAGACGGTGAGAAAGAATGGAAACGTAGTGGCAGAGAGAACACGAGACACGTAGCAGCAGCGGTACGTTCAAAGATGCGATGGCGTAAGCTTCGGGTGTGGTGGAGTGGTGATGAACATCGGCTCCGAAATGTGTTGGCAGAAGCTCAATATGCTGGATCTTGAAAAGAAACAAAAAGAAAATAGTTTTAGATCTGGAAAAAGGTAAAATCCGAAGAAGATGAGGAGAGGAAGAATGAGGAAGGAGACAAAAGAATAGACAAAGACATAGAAGAGAATAGAGAGAGAGAGAGAGAAAAAAAGGCCAAGAGATGAAGGAGATGAAGAATGAGATATAAGTAAAAGAAAAGAAAAAAGATATTAGTAAAAAAGTAAAAAATAAAAAATAAAAATAAAGTGTGGAGGGAAAGAGACTATAAAAGATAAGAAATTTTTATATTTGTTTCCTTTTTTTCGATCCTTTAGATTTTAATATAAGTTTTAGATTTTGTTTATATAAGTTTTAGTATTTGGAACTGGTATTTTTAGGATTGCGACAATATTTATATTTGATTGCTTTTGCCTTTTGATTTAAAATCATCATATTTAATTAGTTTTGTAGATTCTGAGAATCTTGAATTTTTTGAATAATCTTGGAATCTTACTATTTTGTTCCATTGTGACTGGCCGAGTTAAGTACGTACATAGACGACTTTGACTCAGTCAAGAAAATACAAGTCAACTCCAAGTTACGGAACAAATTATTTTCTTTGGCTACATGAGATTATTATAGTTCTTGATTGGAATGACAAACTAAGCTTCATTGTAAAAAAAATTATCGTTAAGTCAAGCGCAAGATGGGTGGTTGCTTCTCTTTCCAGATATCCTGCGATCCAGTATTGAACCGTGTCGGTAGCTGGTGCTTTTGTGGCCGATGCAATTATATATATGATCTGAAGAAGAATCTGGTGTGCTCTGGAGAAAGCCATGGAAGATCTCACAGCAACGCGAGATGATGTGAAGAGAAGGGTTCAAAGGGAGGAAGAGAGAGGTTTACAAAAGCTTCGTCTAGTCAAGGTATGGCTTACGAGAGTTGATGCCATCGAAAACAGTTTCAGTGATCTAAATAGCATAGGAACCGTTGAACTTGAAAGGTTGTGTCTCTGTGGTGTTTGTTCAAAAAAACTTAAAATGAAGCATTTAAATGAGATTGTAATCCCATTTCCGACAAGGGAAAACAAATGTAAAGTAGCCTTCACCACACGTTCTCAAGATGTAACCATAGATATATCATCCAGCGAGGTTGCTGAGGAATTTTTATGCTCTCAAAGAATCAGCCACAGTATTGACTTTGCCAAATATGATTAATCTCCAAAGGCTCAACGTAGAGAGTGGACTGAAGGATGTAAAGATCGAGAGGAAAACTTCATCATCATCATGATGGAGCAAAAGTTCAGTTTCGTGATGAATTGGCAACAGACAGAGACATAG
>OVBB01002068.1:0-12325 GCA_900406415.1 Isatis lusitanica | reverse complement strand
ATGGAATGAGAGAGTTTATAGGAGTTCAAGATCTGAAGAAAATGAAGTTCGACCTTAAGGGGGAGAATGTTGGCTTAAGCTTGAAAGAAGATTGAAAACTTTCCTAAAGAGATTATGATTAGAAAAGTATATTTAGGAGATTTCTAAATATATGTTAATATTAATAAGAATAGGAAGTTTTACTTTTAAGAGAAAAGGAAATTGTAATGATCTTGATCAGTATAAGGAGATGTCAAAATTGTGGCATAACTTAGAGAGAAAGATTGAGAGCTTTAGTTTTTTGAAGAGTTTTCTAAAACTACTAAGAGAGTTATTCTTATTAATCTTGAAGTTCTTAGTTTGTTCTTGATTCTATACAGATCATCTTCTTTCTATATCTTTTCCCATAAGCTTTCTTCGAATACAGTAAAATACATCATGGAGCAACGTTTTATTAGTTTGTTTTTATTGTTGTTCAAACAAGACCATAAAACCCATATGTTTGAGGAAGTTGAAACGAAATTAGAGAGAAAAAAAGAAAGGACGAAATGTCCTTTAGTAGTAAGATTCTGAGAGCATTTTATTATCGTAAAAAACACTTACATATATTATTGGTTGCCACATAGATTGGGACAACTATTATTACATAGAGCTGACAAAGTCAACGATTTCAACCACATCATGGAGCAACGAGTTGGAGTTAACCACCCTACAATTCCTCCTGATCTGTCCTTGAGATCCTGTGATAGGTGTAATGTTTCCCATCCTATTCATCGCTTCCACAAATGCATTGAAGAACTTTTGTGTGCCATCAGCGTATTCTCTCACCAAAGGGATTGTGTCAGTGGCATTAGGGCTCGAGAACAGTTCTTGGTCAGTTTGGAGAAGTCCTTTAAGCTCTTTCAGATTCACATAATATTTGTTGTCGAAAACCGTGGGTGTACGTAGATCGAAATCCAGTAAAACGCTCTGGTTACCATTTTGAGGGCATAGCCCACGAAGTGTCTGGAGGTAAGTAGTGTTGAGGGTAGGATCGGGTAAACCAGTGTTGCTAAAGTTGTATAACCTGCCCATAATAAACCGGCATTGGTTTTTACCAAACGTGTGGCCACCTAACCAAACAATAATTCTGTTAGACTACAGTTACACCACGTGTGTATTTTATTTGTATTACTACAAAAGTATAATTACCAGACAGAGCGACGAGATCAGAAGGACGGTCAAGACCGACTCTTCTAAAACTGGCTTTAAGTTCCTGAAGCGTGTCGAATGGTGACGGAAGATTGGTATTAGACAGATTAAAAAATGCTTGTAAGCTATCTCGTCTTCCCAAAGGAACCCTCCATGAAGGACCTCCTGCCTAAAACATTCAAATTTTCAAAATAATTATTTGTGGAGAAGCACAATGTTGACGATATAAAATTCTCGTATGTCGTATCTCGATTGTTAAAATGAAAAACTTAATATGAAAATTCAACAATTAGGGAAGTAAGTGAAAAAATAAAATAAATTATTATTATCGGTCTTTTCTTTTTAACAGGACCACGCGTTTTGAATATTTTCTCAACTAATCTTGAATACATGTTGAAAAGAAGGATAACAATTAATATAACTTGTCATTTTCTAGTTGACAAAAGAAAAAAAATAAAATAAAAAGTTGTCATTTACTCAGACAACTTGCAGTATTCAAGTTTTGTCTTTAATCATGTCATGTGTGTTGTCGCCTGTAATGTTTAATATGTTCAGTGACACCCTTCTTCTAGGGACTTAAAACAGTGGTTGTCATTTGATTGAAACAAGAAGAAGATAGGGTTTGTGAACATACCAAATTAACAGATTGTTGAGCTGCGATAGTAAGCATATCTGCACATGAAACAGTCCTCGGGCATGCTCTCTCCACTGCTGTTTTCATTCTATCAATCACTTCAAATCCCCGAGCCGAGTTTGCATTGGGCGCAGCGTCTTTTTCTGTTCGAAACGATGTTGTGTTGTCTAACAAGATCGATGCATCACAACCCTTTTGCACAACAAGATAGTTTTTCACATATTAGTCCATAATTTACAACAATGATCGAATCTTTGCCACGGTTAAACATTGTGAGACTGCGTTTTATCATTCACTAAACCATTTGTTTAAGCAAGACATGATGATATATGTATACATAGTGCACACGAGTTAGCGTACACTTTATGTTACAAATTACAATAGTATATATATTTCTTAAGAACCACATTCACAACGTTACCGGTCTACACAAATATTTCTTCTTTTTTTCTTTCTTGCGGTATAGTTTCTTGTTTATTCTTTTTTGTTTTTTTGTCAAAAAAATTCTTGTTTATTAATTTAAAATATTTTTATTGACCAGAGAAAAATACTAAAAAGTTATAAGAAACATCCCACGCTAAAACAATTCTCCTCACGACAACACATGATACGAGTTCACGGTAAGCGCGAGAAGTTTGAATGATTTCGAAAATGTTTTTATTTAACCATCAGTAAATGATTGTAATTTGATTTTAATTTCATGACGTATTTTGGTACGGGTCCATGCTCTTCCTAAATACTCTAATACATTTGATTTTTGTTTGATATATGTTTTGGAATAATCAGTCTAACGAAGATTAAAAAATAAGTCTTTGTTGACGACAAGAACAAAGATATTCGAGAGTAAAAAACCAAATCTAAGTATGTGATGATATTTTATAATGATAATTCTTCTGGATCAGATCTGTTAGGCCACTGACTATTATTGTAGATAACGTATAATCTTAATTATCACCACACAGAAAAATACTATTATTATTATTTAAATCTTCCTAGCATTAATATTATTTGACAAAGACGTTTTTTTTTCTCTTAAATGTCTCCATAACACCGAAAAAAAAAAATTGTTTCAGAAATCAAGTGGATAGACTACTTGTTGACATCAAAAGATCTAAGAACCAAAAGATTGGAATAAGGATATATATTAGCAAAACATTTTCTTTATATTTCTGAAAAATAAATAGAAAAGGGATTGATGTAGTTCGACGTACGATACTAATATACACACATGTTACGAGCGAAACTCTACTACTAGATATGAAAAGTAATAGCTTACATTAACGAAGCAGTCGTGGAAGTGAAGACGAAGGATGCTCGCGGCGATACGAGGATCCGATCTTAGCTCGTTGACGATGGTGTCCCGAACGATGGTGGAGACATTAGGGCATGTAGTGTCGTAGAAAGTAGGAGTTAGTTGAGCAGTGGAGAAAGATGGATGAAGCATAAGACATCCCATTGTTATTAGGGTTGTCAAAATTGACAACGAAGACAAAGAAGAGAAATGCATTCTTTTTTCTCCTAATAAGAAATTGAACTGATTGGTTTCAGTCAAGAAAGATGAGGAAGCACCATATCACAAAGGATCCTTTTTATAGACTTGGTCTTAACTTGTAGGCTTTTATTTTTGTGAAAATTTTCAATATTTTCATATATATATAAAGTAAAGGAAAATTTTATATACTTTTTTTTGCCAACAACTGTATTTTTTTTTTGTCAAACCAACAACTGTATATATACACAAATAATACTTTTTTATGTCTACAACTATATGAATCATACCTTTCTATTTATATAGAAAACATAAATTTGTCACTAAGGTGTGAGTGAAGTTTTTAACGCCATGTTTAATTTAGGTTAGACAAATCAATACACACGTAATAAATATTAGCTTATTCTAAGTGAATAGTACTGCAAGAAACACTTGATTTATTTTCGTGATCATTCGGACCAGCTTTAAAGGTGAATGTTTGAACAATTACAATACAAATTTGAGTTTACGTGACCAACTAACCCGATACATAGAACACTAAACAACAAGTCATGTCACCAAAAGTAGCCATTTGAAGAACTTAAAGCATCTTTATTCGTAAAAATCCCTAATAATATTTTAAAACAAAAAAAAAACTACTAGTATATTATATAGCTTACCACAAAAAATAAGGTAATTATATAAATAAAATTTAACTTAAAAAGGAAAACTGAGACAATTAATAAGAGATGGATTTCTCATATATATGTAAATAGTTTTTATTTAAAAACTCTTTATAAATAAAAACTCTTTATCAATTTACTTTTCTGTTTTTCTATTTTTTTTCAATGGTTACTTATTTTAAACTCTCTTCAAAGCTTTAGAATGGAAATGCTCTTAGAAGCAAAAAAAAAAAAAGAAATACACTTACAAACACGCCTGTATATCAGATACCGTCTCGGCGTCTCCACTATAAAATCATAATTTTTTTTTTGTTTTAAACATCAGAAAAATCTTGGAAAAAATACTTCACAATGTTCTCTGAGATTTTGATAGTTTCTTCTTTAATTAGAACATGTGAATTGACTCCCCAGACATTGATTCAATTACGTACGTACTCTGAATGAGAATTAGAATACCCAGAGAGGCATAAGTAAATATTCTTCTTTATAGAACAATATATATTTTATAGAATATTATATATATATTTAAATTATCAAGAGGTTCTGGGTTTGGAATCTCCCCAGACTAAACCACATTATGTCAAATTACTTTTGTTTCAAGTGTCAATCAAACCAGCGGCCTCTAAGTATTTACTTAAATATCTTTACTAAATGAGCTAAAGACACGATGTATTGTTCTATCTTTAGTTATAGCTAAAAGTCCATATAAAATTGATTCAACGTTAACAATTTCTATTTCTCACCTGTTTTTTTTCAGCTATATTGAAGCCTAGTTCAGCAGCGTTGAATTTTGAAAACGGAATTTATATATTTTATATTCATTTATATAACACTGTTAAATAACTTTAGTTCTTTGAAAACTAAATTTCAATTTCTTGACTCTCATATTCATTTGACCAAAAGTCCCTTGAATATTGCAAGTGGACAGCATGATGGAAAAGTCTCTATCTTATTAGTATATTTTTGCACATTAACTGCCTTTTGTTTGACGATACCAAAGATATTCCTCTTCTTAATTTTAATTTTAATTTGTTTTCAGTATACAAAAAACGATAGGAGTTTTCAGCAGGAAGCCATAACTGGTAAGCGGTATTAGAATTGTTTATAAAATAAAATAAAACCAGTAAAAACAAAAGTCAAGAATAACGGTACAAAAAGCTAAAAATGCCGTTTTCACTACTGCTAATTTACTTTTCTATGATTGATATAATTATTAAAACAGGCAGTGCCATGCCCATAGTATATAAAAAAGGCAATTACCTAAGACCCTTTCTTACATCATTAATTATGGGGTCCCATTTTTATTTATTTCTTACTTAGCTTAATTGATTAAATAAAATATAATTAATATTATATTACTTGGTAATAGTCACTTGGTAATTTATTTGTAACAAACTATTTAGGATAATCAGTTTTCAACTCTTTTTTTTCTTCTAATGTATTATAAATTCATTTAGTATCCAAAGTTTTGTCTTTCAACTGCCTATTTGTATACTTGATTATTTTTGTCCATATTTCATCAAATATATTTCTCAACTAATTATATATATAACTGTATATATTCTGTATTTACTATATAATCTTATCACTAAAAAATTTCAGTTATCATAATTAAATTAATATAAATGATTTTAACACGCATATAATCTTTTAATATTTTATATTTTCGATACATAATATTCTTTTACCACTGTATCACTTATATTTTTGATAAAAATAAAAAATAAATTGTTAACATCTTATAAGTAACACATTTTATATAATAATTTTTAGAGTTCAAAAGATTATATAATGAAATATGATCTTAAACCCATCAAACCTTGAGTACGACACTCAAAAAAAATATTTTACCATAACAATACAGATTTATTAATTGAAAAAATCAACTCTTCTAATGAATTTTCAATCTCTCCATTTGTTATTGTCAGCTCGTCAATATTGTTACAATGCTATGCATTTCGCACATAATGGTATCTTTTAATTAGATATATGAACATTTTTCAACTAGTTCTTTCAGATAAGTTTCAATAAGACAGAACATCATACTTTAGCACGTAGAAGAATGTTGGGGATTCTCATCTAGTTCCATTAGAAATATTTTTAATTTGTCTCTCTGATCATGAACTCCTATCAAATAAACCTTTCTTTATACATGACTTCGACCGTTTTAGAATCAAATCTTTTATCAACCAATTCCATTTTTCTCTGATCTTGGGTGGTAAAGAATTACGTATTACTCCCTCGGTTTCTAAAAGATATTTTTTTAAAAAAATCTTGTGTTTCAAAAAGATGATTTTTTTTAGTTTTCTATGCATTTTATAATGATTAGTAATGATAAATTGTAAACTTCTAGAAAAATAATTTAAATTCTTAAATTATTAGTTTAAAGTTATTGAAAGTTTTTAATTGCAGAAAACTTTATATTTATTATCAAATTTTAATATATCTTCTTAATATGTGTGAATACACATTAATATTCATCTTTTAGAAACAGAGGGAGTAGTAGATTATGATGATTGTCTAATTTTCAAGAAGACAAAAAAATAATATATGGATAACATATCAATGACCAGAAACTACCATGGAAATATTGTGCTCAACATCAACGTTTTAAACATTCATAATCAAATGTAATGTCAGAGAGAAAAATCAAATTCATCAGGAATGCTTGGACATCATCATTGAGAAAAACTGAATTAGGATAAGAAAACACAAAGCCCAGGAAAATCATATCATGGTAAGAAAAACACAAAAGCTAGAAAAACTCACGCAAATCAAAACTTATGGTGAATTGATTCATGAACCAACAATTTAACAGAAATGACGAAACGATTATCAGTAATTGATGGAGGAGACGATGACTTCCAAGTTCCAACTACGGTTTTCAAGCATCATAAATTTAGAATCATCTTTTGATTATATCATTTAAGGCTGTCTTTAGAATTAGCCAAAATCAAATCGGCTAGTGAAAGTCATTATAGGGAATAGAGATTGTGAATGAAAATGAGTAAAAGAATAATAGGATAACAATGATCAGGTTTGTTTGGATTCTAATATCGGATTTACCCGGTCCGACCTAAAACCCAAATTCTAATGCATACTGAATCTATTCACATATTTTTCCTTATCCAAACCTTGTTGTTAGGCCTGAGACTTCGGTTTATTCTCGGATTCGGGTCGAGTGGTTCGGTTTTTCATTTTTTTGTGTTTAGACGTCTAGAAACCGATCAGTTTTTTCTATTTGTGTTTCGGGTTCGGTTCGGTTTATTTCGGGTTCGGGTCGGGTTTCGAGTTTCATATTAAACCCGATCGGGTTTTCCTTCAGGTTCGGTTTGGTTTAATTCGGGTTCGGGTTCGGGTTTTTCGAGTTTTTTCAAAACCAAAGTAACCAATGTAATGAAAAAAAATCGAAAATAGGGTATTTAGGATTCAGATTCTGGTATTTCAAGTTCAGGTTCGTTTTATTTGGGTTTCGGTTTTTTCGGGTTTATACAAATAAAAACCATCGGGTTTTTTGAGTTTATTTATCGGGTTCGGTCGGGTTCGGGTCGGTTTGTTCGGGTCTCAGTTTTTCGGGTTTGGACAAACTGAAACCGATCGGGTTTTTCAATATTTTTTTCGGATTCAGGTTCGGATTTTTCAGGTCGGGATCGGGTTCGGGTTTGGGTTTCAAATAAAAATCTCAGGCCTACTTGTTCCGATCCAAATTTTTGGTTCGGGTTTCTGATCCAGACAATATAACCATGCCAATACATACTATATTGTAGTTACTACTTACTTCATCATTATAACATGTGATTTTAATTTTTTTTTTAGTTACTGATATTAATTTTCCTTACTATGATTAAGATTAAAACTGCTGATGCCCTTTTTAAAAAAAGGACCTCCTTTTGTATAAAGCAAACAGTGTTTTAAGTTTTTAATTGAACGAAGGAGTTGCACAAAAAGAAACTACAGCGACAGCTAAAAACAAATTAAATACGTTTAAGTTGTTAACGTGAGGAAAGAGAACGCTTATGATACAAATTTAATTTTACAATCGCCCGGACAAAGAGGAAAGTACAATTGTCTTTATCTTTTAAAAGAAACCGTTCACCTAATTTGATGACTAATTGAAATTCAACGATGTCTGTTAGCTGTCTTTTTTGTACTACGAAAATTAACATTTGTGTGTTGTAGACTTGTAGTTATTATGTAATAATTAACCGCTGGTCCTTGAGGGATTCCGATTACTGTCCGAACTAAAGGGAACGCTGCGTTTCATCAGCTCATGTCTCTGGATGGACTTAGCGAAGAGCACTTGGACTTCTTAAAGTCACTGGCCCAAAGCAGAAGGTCGATTATTTTGTACTACAAAGGCACAAACTAGGTCTGGGATTTTAAACTGACCCGAAATTTCCGAACCGAACCGGTGTTTGAGAATTTTGGTTCAAATTAAGTTATGATTGTTAAACCGATCGGCAGAAAATCAAATTGTGTTCGGTTTTCGGTTTTTCCGGTTCGATTCAGTGAAACCGAACGGTTAACCGAAAAAACATAACTTTAATAAATAAATAAACCTTTTATGTGGCTGTAAATCTAATACGATTTTATTTACTTTATTCTCTTAGAGCATCTCCAGCACTGAACTCTGGTTCAAATTCCAAAAAAAAATAACAATAAAAAGTTTGGGCCCTACGTGAATAGTGACGAACATGTGGCAAATTGGTTCTTGTTTACGAACTTTTACAAACCCAGTTCGTAATTATTCATGTGACGTGGCAGAGTGATATTCGTTCCTTTTTTTGAAGGGACAAATATGTGGATCCCACCAATAAAAAAAAAAGAAAAAAGTCATGAACTCCATTTTTAGAAGCTGCTGATGTACATGCTCTTAGATCTAAACTTGGTCTCCTTCTTCATCTCTTTCTTCGTCTCCTCTCTCTTTCTCTATCTCATTCTTCAATAATAATAATTCATGACATCTCATTCTTCCTCTCATCTATTTCTTCATCTCCTCCTCTAGTTACCATCCATCAATCTTAACAAGTTTTTATTTTCATCCTTCTTTTTCTTCTTTGTTTGTTTCTAAATTCTAATAATATATATTACTGGAATTTCAAAAGTCCAACAAATTTTTTAGAGTGAGTTTACTGGTCATAAACTTCTATTTTTTTACTTAAATTTTATACCTTCTGGTTAATTCGTGTATTCGTGTTCATATGTTATTTTCCAATTTTCCAATATTCCTATAAAATTTGAATTGATTGTTGTTGTGGTGTTTGTGTTTAAGATTTTTGTAAGTTGAGTTCTTGAAAATTTATAGATCTTCGATTTTTTTTCATTAGCCGCCGCAGACAATTTGCTGAGTCATAAAAAATTTTGTTAGGTTAGATTAGGTTAGTTTAGTGAAGCTATATTTTTTTATTGGGCCTTGTTACATTTTTTGGCTTTATTTTAAGATATAAATCATTTAAAAAAACTGGCCCAATTAGAAAATTTTAATACCCAACCGAAAAATTTCGGTTCAATTCGGTAACAAAATTCAAAATCCGAATTAACCGGAACCGAATCGAACCGTAATTTCATTTGGTTCAATTCGGCAGAACTTTTCTAATCCGAATTAACCGGAAAACCGAATTAACTGAACTGAAATATCAATTTGAACCAAACTCGTAGGCCTAGCACAAACCAAATCATTTTTGGTAAAAATATCACAACTGAATAATTAAAGAATATATTGACCTAAAAATAAAAAATAAAAATTAATATCAAAATACATTAACCGAAAAATAGTTTATTTGGAAGTGAGACGAATAAGAATTCTTAATAGATATTTATTTGTCTGATCTTATTTGTTATGCGTATGATAAGTCTAGGGAGGAAAGGCGAGGTGTTAGTAATATGATCATGGAAAGTAGCAAAGACATACGTTCGTTATTTGTAACATATTTTCTCAATCACAAGGTTTCTACGCGTGAAACAACTTGGAGAACGTATTCAGCTCAATTACAAAAAATTTCAAAGAATAATTAAATCAAACGGAGTTCGGGTGAATGAGTTATTCAATTTACAATTCAGGTGATCTCGAGTTTAAGCGAATCAGACCAGCGCACATTCAGTAAAGAATTCCGACCAAAGCAGATTTCATTTATTTTAGTGTGTTTTTCTCTCTTACATGCAAAACTAAGTTTCACAACTATTATGGACGAATTTGTTGTAATTCCTCTATAAATAAAGATTCCTGTTATGAATAAAATCAAATTTTTTTTATCAAAAATACTTTTAAGTTAGATTCATCATTTTGGTGTGTAATATCCGAAGAAATCCTCAATGCTTTTAGTGTGTAATATCTGAGAGTATTGAGAAGTTAATTAGGAGTCTTCCAAAGCTCATTTGCGACAATTCGCTCCACATCCTTTGATCTTTGAGACCTCACATTTTCTTTGATGCAAAACTTATCCTCTTACCAACTCAAGACTACCGATTCTTGGTAGAATTGTATCAGCTAGTTATGCTTTTTTTTTATTCTTGGTATTTTCCTAATTAATTAAAAAGTCTTACAAAATCATCTGAATATCCTTCAAATCTTATCAAATCTACTATATGAAAGTTGAATCTTCTATCCAGATATGGACACGTCAGCATGAAAGAATGGGATACATGTAATTTCTTCTACGATGTCTTTTTCGTCGTTCCGATTTCTATCTTTTATAGATGGTCAGCTTCTTAGAGTGACAACTAAAACTAGAATTTGAGAAATTATTAAAAGAAATCTTTAGGCTCAGTACTCGTGAAATCAGAAATCATTAGTGTATATTGATCTCTATTATTAGAGGGAGGGGGGATAATCTCTCGTAGCTTTTTTGTTAACGAGATAATGTACAGTTTCATCCCAAAATAAAGAACGAGAAAACTTCTAAACACTTTTCTTTCTTTTTTAATTATATACCGATATGTCCAGGTTAAGACATTCATTTTAAATGAGCATCCATTTTATATAAGAAAATTAAGTTACATATATATATATATGTATTAATTTTAAAGGTATGAATAAATTTTCGGATTTTTGTTTGATTTTTAAAAAGTAGCAGCCGCAAGTGAAGATATTTTGAAGTATCATGTTTGAACTTAGGTGGTGTTACTCAATACATTAATTAAAATCAACTCTATAGGTTTTATAATCCATTGTTATTCAATGATTGATTTCAAATTATTTATTAAAATATGTTGCTATTGCTGTATACTGATCTCTATTATGTGTGTGTGGGGGGGATCTCTCGTAGCTTTTTTAAAATATGTATTATCATTTTATGATCTTAAATGCACAATTTGTGAACTTTCATGTGTTTTCTTTTTTAACATTCGATGTGTGTAATGTAAAATAGGTTTAGAAGTACTTGAAAAACACTATAAAATCATAAGAACAGAAATGAAAAGCCTGAAAATCTAGATGGGACATGGGACAAAGCAAAGTGAAAGACTTAAGTGAGACGTGGAAAAGAGCGAAGTGAAAGACTTAGATGGGACGTGGAAAATGTTGGAATATGTCATTTTGCCACTCAAACTAATTGATAAATCTAGTTGAGGAAAAGAGAGCTGAACAAGCTACATAGAGTTGGTGAAACAACTGGAAGTTGTTTGAGTTGACTTGATGAGTTATGTCTAAAGTAGGTAATGGTTAAAATGATGGATAGTAGTTTGTAAACTCATGGAGTTGGTGGTGTTATTCGCTTTGTATGTATCAGTCATGTAACACTGCAGAAGTTAATTGAAAAGAGAAGAAGAAAGTTGTTAAGAAAAAAAAAATCCAAACACTTACAAATCTGTGCTTACGATAGAGATGAAACCTGAATTCAACATAAAAACACATAGCGTCTCAGAACGTGGACAACCGTAGGCAGAGACCCTTCTGAACATGTCGAGCGTCTGGATCCCAACGGCAGTCACCTCACAGAAAGAGATTTGGAGGTCATGGAAGCTCGTGGAGGCATGCACGACAGCTAGTACTTCGTCGTCATCAAAATGATGGCAGTCTTGCAATAACAAGCACAATAACATTTAGCATAAAACCAGACTTTTTTTTTTTTTTATCTTTGAGAAAGTTTGTGCCCGTAGACGAAGGTAGGCTAGGCGTGGACACTCCTGTACCAAGTGGGTAATGCCGGTAGCCATAATGTGGTTCAGATTCAGCTGCATCTTCATATACAAGCTTCAATTTCGTCGGCAATGGAGTAAGAAGTGCAAACCCTGATATAATTTTCTTTCGATCCCCAAATCTATTAACTCACACCTTCAATAAAGCCACAAATATAAACTTTTTACCGTTTTTTGTATTAAAACTAGGGGTTTTCCCGCGCTACGCGCGGCTGTGTCTATATTTTTTTTGCC
>OVBB01002067.1:0-12329 GCA_900406415.1 Isatis lusitanica | reverse complement strand
TTTCTTGGATGCAAAGCTTATCCCTTTCACCACCTTAGAGTGTCGACTCCTGGGGAGGATTGTATCAGATGGCGGGAGATGATTCGCCGATATGGTCCACAGACTTTATGGACTAAACTACATCTCCCCCAACAGCCTTACGAGCGTCGAACATAAGGCCGAATCTCGGAGTCTTGGCCTTGCGTGAAGCTTTGGTCCTCTTCGGGCGATCCGCGCCATCAACGACTTCTTTGCCTTTATCGGCGGCGGCACGATCGTGACTCAGAGGATGGGAAGTCGGAACCTTGGGAACATCCCTGGCTCGGGAACTGGTCCTGGACACTGCCGGAGCAGCAGCAGACACGTTCCCGGGCTCACACGGACCCTCGGCCCCATTATTTCGGGTGCGATACATGTACTTACCCTCCATTCATGGAATAGTCTCCATCGGATCAACAAAGTCTGGCCCTTTAGGAGGAAGACATCCTTCAAAAATATCCTTAGTGTCTAAGAAACGGCTCCAAAGTTTTGGGCTCTTCCAATCGATCTTCTTCTTAGCAACAGCGTCAAAGACCTCCGGAAGATCAGATGTCCAACGCGGAGGAGAAAAAACAACTAGAACACACAAGAGAAAATATAACAAGATTAAGAGGAGTACTCAGCATATTTAAAGACAAGAATGTAAGAAAATGGCAAACGCTTACCAAGCTCTTTTCAAACGGATCGATCGAGAAGGAGTTGTGCTTCACATAAAAGAATTGGTGTCATGAAAATTTGCTGTTGTCTCAAAGACCTACGTAGAACTCCTTAGCTTGACATTACAACAAGAAAACAGGTTTTTAGCAACTACATATAGCGACTAACACTATAGTCGCTAAATTTTGCGACTACTTTGCTACCACTAAGTGAATATTCAGCGACTAGCACAATTTAGTAGTCACATAGTCACTAAATTGCGACTAAAACCAATAGTCAGTGAAATAGTCGTAAATTAGCGACCAAATATTTACAACAGTAGTCACCAAATAGTGGAAAATTTAGTCGCCAACTAGTCGTAAGATAGTCGCTAAAATAGCGACTATATAAATTAGCTACTATGTTTTACGACTATCTTACCACTACAATATAACTAGTTCTATTCATGCATAATAGTCGTAACGTAGTGTTCATATAGTCATTAAATTTTGCGACTAAGTTACGACTACAAGTACGACTAGGGATAACAGTCGCTAAGTAGTCGCCAATTCATGACTATATTTACGACGATTGGCTTTAGCGACTAAGTATTTACAACTAATTATATTAGTCGCTAATTTGTCGTCACCTTTGATTTAGTGACTATTTTGCGACTGGATATCTAGTTGTAAATATCGTGTTTTCTTGTAGTGAATATAATTATAAGCACCATGGTATCTAGAGGAAGATACGCCAGGACAGCGCGTGGACGATTCGCCAACTTCATCATCTTGCTGGCCAGCAGCCATCAGCATTGGAGAAGGCCAACCGCCCCGGTATCTAGAGGAGGGTCAGCCGCCCAGAACCTTTGGAGGAGGCCAGGCGCCATTGTCCTCCGAGCACTGTGGAGGGGTCCAGCCGCCCTAGACCATTTGAGAAGGCCAGCTGCCAGTACCTTCCAAACGCAGAGGAGATGGCCAGCCGCCCTCGACATGGTCTCGAGGTAGGTTGTCGACCAATGGCACATCTTGGGGGCCAGGCGCCCATTGCGGATCACCATTCTCGCCAGCCGCAAAAAGCTCGTTGACAAGTCTTCGTCAGAACCAGGATCGTAGTCAAACACAAATGACAGTTTAACATTGCAACACCGAAGGCCAGGCCAGGCACCCTCCATTCCTTCCTGAAGAGAATGGCGCCTGACAAAACCGAGCCAAGGCTAGCCGCTCTCCAATCCTTACAGAAGAGAATGGTGCCTGGCAACACCAAGCCAAGGCCTGACGCCCTCCATTCCTTCCCAAAGAGAATGGCGCCTGGCAACACCGGGCCAAGGCCAGCCGCCCTCCATTCCTTCCCGAAGAGAAAGGCGCCTCACAACACCAAGCCGAGGCCAGACGCCCATGCATATCAGGAAGGAGATGGGCGGATGGCCATCACTGGGAACAGGCGGCTGGAGGGGGGCTCGTTATAACACTGTACACAAAACATTCGAATGATTTTCCGTAAACAAACAAAGAAAACACGAACTCCGGATGAACACTGGGATTTAGCATCTCACAGCCCATCCGGTTAAGCAGATAACCTTTCCAAACAAACAAAGAAAACAATATTTCCGGATGAACATTGAGACTTAGCATCTCGCAACCAATTTGGAATCGTTCTCCCAGTAATGAACTCGGACTAGCTCGTGCAACAAACGAGTTCAACCAAATGAACAACAAAGTCGAGGACTCCGGATGGACACCGGGCCCTAGCATCTCGCAGCCCATCCAGAATCGTCTATCAAAACACCGACAAATGATAGATCATCTTGGACAAGCTCCTCACACAAGTTTTGGAAAAAATCCGTCTCTTGCTGGCCACAACAAGAGATTCACATCTCAACCATGGTTCTTTTAACATCCAGAAGCGGATAGAAGTAGTGCGCTATAATAATTTCTGGACTAATATCTAGAAGGCGTAACCTGATCGGGAATAGCAGGAAGCGTCAAGACGATATTCTGTTTAACTTATCTTCAGTACCGTTTCGTAAATGGAAGTATTGTGAAGCGTAAATTGCGAAATAAGCTCACTAAAACCCAGTAAACCCCACAAGATGAATGCTCGTCTGATCCACATCTCTCAAACGCAATATCAAACCCACTCTAGTAAGAGATCCTAAATGTGTTTCGTCAAAACGGGAATTGAGAAGTCGAATGCACTAAGTTCCCCGTGACATCTAAAACAAGCGCCAAGCGCCAAGCCCTGAAAGTATCCCTGACGATACACTGGTCCGAAATATTGGAGTGCCTGGCAAAGCATCCCCAACGCAACCAAGTCAACCAAATGTCAAAGACAATCAAAGGATTAAAGATAATTCGTAGAAAGATCAAGAGTTGAGCAAGCTGAGAAGGATTCTCTCATCCCAAACGAAAACAAATACAACAAGGGCCTAAACGACCCTAAAGCAAGAGTGAAAATTACAAATGACCTCCTAGTCGGATTCACCGAAGCAATCACGGACGGGATCAAATTTGGTATCCGCAGTGTACATCACTCAAACAGCCGTGCCAGCAGCTCCCGTCGGATCCTCGCTACATCCGCACTCCGACAAGTATAAGGAAACAGGGGAGAAGGCAAAATTCCCGGCGACACGATCCATAGCTCGCTGGAAGGCGCCCACAGTGTCGTGGCGCTCTGTGAACTGAGCCTTTAGTCTGCTCATCTCCCCATAAGGAGTTACCGAACCGGCCTTGAGCTGATCAATCGAAAGCAAGTTCCCACCCATCTCTGTCAAAGTGGCCTCAGCGACTCTAGCCTCGGGTAGGGCGTCAAGAGCTGCTCCTGGCGGAAACAGTACTTCTCCGCTTCCTCCCACTCTTAGAGTCTTCACGGCCTTACGGATCTTCGGCTTTAGGCTAGACTTCTTCTCCTGCAAAATTCTCTATAAGAGTCTCGACCGCGGAAAGAGCCTCGACTTTCTCCACCTTGTACTGGTGCGCCTTTTTCGGCCGACTTCTTAGAACAAACCTTCAAGGCCTTGATCTCCTCAGCTTGACGCTGGATGATGACGTTCGCGGAGTCAAACACAACCCATTCACATACATCTCCGACCAAAACTGGAGCGAAACAGAAGAAACATCAGCAAGGAAAAACCGAGAGTAAAACCAAAAACAATACGAAAGAGCAATAACATAATACCATCATGAAACTCGTAGACATGCTCCCATGACCTCAGATGGTTGAACGGCTGAGAGACAGTCGGAGATGAGCCACCAATCAAATCAACGACCCTTATGAACTCAGTCGGATCCCCGCTGGCCGCCTTGCAAGCATCGAACATAAAGTCGGATCTTGGAGACCCACCCTGACGAGGAGCCTTGGCGCCTTCGGCCTAGCCTCGCCACTAGCAACCTATTTGCCCTTGTCGGTAGAGGTCGCACGACCGCTCCTCGGAGGACTAACTGCTGGAACTCCAAGGACAATCCCATAATGAGGACCGACTGCTGACGCCGCCGGCTGAGCCGCAGGTATTTACTCTTGCCCTGCCGGAACACTGCTAATCGCAGCCTTCTTGGCACGGTGGACATAAAATCTTTCCATTCTAGGATAAGTCTCATCGGGTCGATGAAGTCATGACCTTTGATCGGAAGAAGCACGTTGAGGATGTCCTTCACGTCCAAGAAGCGACTCCAAAGCTCTGAGCTCTCCCAATCAATTTTCTTCAAAGCAATGGCTTTAACAACATCCGAGAAATCTGATATCCAAGCTGGAGTGAGATAATGACCAAAAGACACATGAAAGTTAAACAAGTTATGAAAACCTCAAAGTATACTTAAAGAAAATAATAAGTAACAAACGAACGGTTACCAAGCTTTTTCCAGTCAGGCCCAACCCGTTTGTTGAAGTCGGAAGCAACCGAAAACAAGTCGTACTTCACATAAAAGAACTGATCCCTCGAAGCCTTGCAGCTGCTACGAAGACCCTTGTAAAATCCCGGAGCAAGCTTCGTCTTGAAGGAAAGTTGTAGGTGGTAAGACTCGTTGTTAGTCGTCTTTAAATAGACGAGGTTCATTAAGTGGCCCACTTGCAACTTTATCCCACATTCAATGCCGCGGACAACCATGTCAAAAATAACTGCATCGCATGGGGAACGAGATGCGAGATCGCAACCCTGAAATAGTCTAAGTACTCAAAGATCAGCCCAGAATTGGGAACCAAAGAAAGGACTCGTAGAACATGAACATCTATTCGTACAACGCAAAACACCCCAGCGGACTTTTGTCTATCGGATCGTCATCATTTGGAACACAGAAATTGACCTCTTTGGAGACCCTAAAGTTGAACCATAGATCACTCAATGACTCCGCCGTGCTAAAACTAACATCCATTGGGGTATCCTTCATAGCCTTCGTAAGACTTCGATCGGGTCTTGGCTTCGAGATTGGGTAAGATGCGACCTCAGAGTCCCAATAAGCATTTATCGAGCCAAAGAGTGGTACTCCAGCTTAATTTCGTTATCCTCTAGAATCTGGAAGACGGGCAACATGGCCTCTCGGTCAAGCCTCGTATCGCCTCTATGCATAAAACATTCGTCACCAACAAATGGCAGCACGCCCCTTAGTAGGAACATGCAGATCGTCGTCTTCTTCACCATCTCCACCATCCGAGCGCAGCATATCCTCATCATGCGACTCGCCAGAATGGTGTGAAGACAGCTCACCATCCTCTTGGTCTCCTTCACCATCATGCGATACGCCCTCATCTTGCGGTTCACCAGAATGGCATGAAGAAGGCTGGCCGCCCATCGAAGTGCACGAAAGCAGGCCGTCATTCCTCAAGAAGGGCAGACCACCCTCTTCTTCGCGAGCCGGACCACAGAAGGACAGGCCGCCACCCACCATGCATTGGAGCTGGTCGCCAACCAAAGGCATGTTTCCAAAGCCAGCCGCCCAATGCTGTCCGCCATTCTCACCAACCTGAAAATACGCTTTAAGAACTCTCGCATCATCACATGGATCACAGTCAAAGTCAAATGGAATATCCAGAAGGTTATCATAATTAAACTCATAAGGACTCAGGTACGGACCAGGAGTTTTTGCACGATCAGACATGGAGAAAAGAAGAACTTCCACAAGGAAAAACTTGAAGAGGAAATGGTGTGATAAAGAATGAAGAAGAAGTCAACCCATGATATAGGAAAGATGGCACAGATCCCTGTGAAGAGATGACAGGACCGTACATGTCTCGGACAAAACAAAAACAGAACAACTGGACAGAACTGGTCACTAGGCATGCGACTTGCCTTCTCGATCCATCAATCCTGATAAACGTTTTACTTAACACTCGTTTCTTCGCCAAACGAAAGCAAAGAGCAGGGGAGCTAATTGTTGGGGTCAAAACTCACCCCTTGAAGATTGACGGACCAGAAGTATTTATATTTGTACCAAAACCCGTTCGAGTGCACAAAAATCCGCTTGCGAATAGGCCAACCGACCACGGAAATATCCCACGGACCACAGTCCAGCCGTCCATGTCCCACGGACCAGCCGCCCATGTCCCACATACCGAGAGCCACCCGTCCATATACCTTCACAGGCTAGCCGCCCACGTCCCACGGACCACATGCCAACCGCCTATGTCCCAAAGACCACGAGCCAGCCGCTTATGTCCCATGACTAAAGGCCAGCCGCTCATGTCCCATGGACCATAGGCCAGCCGTCGTATCCTGGACAGCAGCCCACGTCCTAATCCATGTGCCATGCTCTGAAGGACCAGGCGCCATGTTCTGATCCTGCCCGATGTGCTTCATTCGATACCAAACCGCCACATACCTTCTCTCAAGAATAGGGCGGGCGGCAGAGGTCTCTCCTGTGAAGCATGGCGGGTCGCCACAGTCCCCTCTTCGGATCAGACCAGCACACCACGCTCTGTCATCCAGCCGCCCGCCGTGTTCTTCTTGAAAGCCACCCGCCCTTGATTTTTTCAAAGAAGTGGGCAGGTCAGAATTTAGTTTGGAATCATTTATCTCGGAACACTGTTCACCCGGAGCTATCTGTTAAAACGCTGTTCACGGAAACACAGTTCAAGAACCGGGAAATATAATCCGGACTCGGCGTACTGTTCACCACATATTGTTCATAGCGTACTGTTCACGACATACTATTAACAGACCGACTAAAACCGGGCTGGGCAAAGATGGAACTAATTAAATGGTGAACTGCTATGGATTTGGGCGGCTAAAGTCGGCTGATGGGAAGGAATGTGCAAAGTCCCACATCACTAAGAAGCTCTTTCAGCCCCTTATGTCACCTAATATATAAACACATAAGATGCTAAGCATTTACGAGAATTCTTGTACTTCGGCAAAAATCACTTAAAAAAATAATTCTTTTCAATTTCGGTCCTCAAGTTGTTGTAAGATAGGATATTCGAACCCCCAATAATTACATGTTTTGATTGTATAAGTTTCGACTATCACAATCACCTTGAAGATCTTCTGTTTCGCCACTATCTCTTGCTGCTGAATAGAAGTCTTCTCAACCAAATTGATCAAACTGGTGTAGTCTTGTATGGCATAACAGTTGCAAATATCCACTCACAGACCATTGAAGAACCTCCTGATCAATTCTTCATAGGTTATGAATCCCCGAGCAAATCTTTGCAGACAACGAAATTCTCGCTCGTACACCTTGATAGTCCTAGTGCTTTGAAAAAAATGCTCACAGGCATTCACATTCACATGCATGGTTCTCTGCGGAAAGAAATTTCTAGAAAACACCCTCTTGTAGTCTTGGTAGGTTAACTAATACCAACCGCGACTACTCTTAACAACTCCTTCTAATTAGTGAAAAGCATCATCCCTCAGAAAATGAGTAGTCAAATCCAACTGATCCTCTATTGTACACTTCTTATGCTCCAAGTTACAGTCCAAATTCTTCTCTTAATTGTATCTGGTGTCGTTATCCACTGTCCTTCCAAATTGATCGAAACCCATGTCTGTAATACCCCGATCAAGAACCAAAAATGCACTAGGTCAGAAATAAATCCAAAAGAAATAGCAGGAAAAATTTAAAAATTCTGAGATTTTGCTCAAACCACAAACGAAGCTAATGCAAAAAGATTCAGACAAGGTAGGCTGACGGAAGGAGACGTGTTGGACAAGAAAATTCATAAGTTGAGTTCTACACAAGAATAAATCCTGAAATTGTTTTGAGGATCTGAGGACATCCAGAAGAGCAGTTAGAGCGAAGCAGATCAGTTTTTGGTCGGTGGACGCACTAGTCATGATCGTGAGTTATCGTGAGCTCGTAAATGGACACAGCCGAGAGATGTACTGAGGAATCAGCTAATGATTCAACCAGATTAGCCTCTGCTAAACCAGGTGTCAGTTATCAGTTGATTTCAACACCTTAAGGAGACAGGTGACAGCGGATTAAGGTGGAAGTGTGACAAGTGTCAAATTAGTAATCATTTGGAGCACTAAGAGAAGTTAGTGGAATCTAAGTGTCCCCGTTTTAGCATGGATCAGTGGCAAGGGTGCTAAGTGGCAAGTTTTAAGAAAGGCTAAGTGTCATGGTCTCATCTAGGATTAGTGTTAAGTGAGGTGTCACCCTTCTAGCTTAGATAAGTGGCAATTAGTTTATGTGTCATAATATGGGTATAGATTAGTGTCTAATGAGGTGTCAGCTTGTGGTTAATTTTGTTAGCCTATATAAACTCTCAGGGCGTTAGCCATTTATCCCGTTTTCAAAATTTTATTCTCACCTTGTTAGAGAGAAACCAAAAAAAAAAAGAGAGGTGCTAGCAAGCTGTGTTCGCATGAAGTCTAGGAGTGAAGCGTGAACCCTTAGGAGTCAGAAACCGTTTGTCGAGGTGAGTTTCAAATAGAACCCCACCTTGAACCCATGCCTTACTTTTGGTTACAGATTTAGTTGAAGTTAGTTAATAGTTGATTGATTTTTGCATGCATGATTGTGAATGGTTGATGTGTAATTTCGTGAATTGTTGTGATTGAATGTTTGTTGCATGCGAATAGATATACCATGATTCGTGGATGTGTGTTGGTGTTAAGCTAATTTGTGCAGGTGCTATCTGTGAGGTGACTAACGAGTTCTTGCAGGGCACACCCACGGGGTAGCGTGATTAAGTCGTTGTGCGACAAGGTGCATTGAAGTTTACAGATCCGTGTGCTAAGAAATGTGATGGGAGAGGTGGCCGTTGGATGCATGACTTTAAAGTTGTGTTACCCTCCCTATCGAGCTTTAACATGGATGGTGTGAGAGACTTGCCGTGGTCTTCGGACGCTCTTGCGCTCTCTCCACCGGAATCTCAGGATCACCGAGAACATATAATATGTCGTAGAACCTTGGAGTGAAGATTGGAGTTTGCAGAAGTGTGTGATGACGAATGGAGTTCTGAAGTGTTGATAGTGTGGAGAGTGTGATGTTGTGATTGGAGTGGTGTTGTGGTGTTCGTGTGGTGTCAGTCCGATTATTATGGGATCTTTCGGACTGAAGTGGAACCGTGTGATGCGGTTTAGCGGTGGTATGTGCGTGATCCTCAAGGTTACCTCCACGGCATCGAAGGACAGAGATGTGGGGAAGACTCGGAGAGACCGGATGGCAGCACGGGCCGGGTGTACCCGACGTGGTACGGAGATGGCGCTCTGAAAGAGGAAAGTCGGAATTGGTATGTGACAACTTTCCGGAAGAGGAAGGACGGAGCTGGGCTGATGCACTTTGGGCACCGGCCAGTGATCTGTTTTGTTTTAGTGATGTTCCGACTTGACAGTCTTTGTAATAGTCAAGTGCAGGGTGTTCACGGGGATCCATGTGATACTTTGAGATCTCAGTGCCCACGCGTGTGTATAAGCAATTTGATAACGCAAATAATTTGTTTGTGCTTCTGCTATTTAATTTTATGTTGCTTCGGCTATGCTTTGGCTATTTGCTTGTTGTGTGTTGAGTGTTGCCTGATGGGGAATGGGTTGGGTATCTTTTTGTTTTTCTGAGCTCACGAAGTAATCTCTCGATTACTTACCCTTTTCTTTCCCCTTCCCATGCAGGTAACCCATAGTTAGAGAGCGGTGGAATGTAGGAAGACCGAAAGTAGTTTAGTTTGGCTATTAGCAAAAGACTCGGTTGTGAAAATATGTAATGTTTCCGCTGTGTTATTTTGAAACTGAAAAGTGCCGCCACTTTATGGTTTTATTATGTAAGACAATGTGTTTGATGGTTTACGAATGGAATGGAATGTTTTAAGTAAAATGAGCCGTCTTACTGATATTATTAGTCTTGTCGTGACTAACACACCTCGAGACCGAAGTACGGGTTGCAAAGCCTTAGGCCGAGGTCGAGAGGTAACCGGTGTTAAGTGATGGGATGGCTCTGTTTTTGGACTTGTCCTGGAAATAGCCGACTCGTTACTTAACCCCGGACTGTGGCCTTTCCAGATCGGCTGGGCTGTGCGGTCGTTCGTGTTCTTGTTTGCTTGTCGTTCGGCCGCATATGCCTAGTCCGGTTCGGGAGTGTTACAATGTCCCACATCTTTTTCATAAGCTTCCAATACGTGTGTCTCTCTCTCTCTGTCTCTGGAAGATCAACACCCTAAAGGGGATGCTGTCCGCAGCGGTACCTTTGAAGATCCACCCACATTTCTGCATTACTAATGATCGGTTTTGCGCCCTGAACCTCAACGGAGGTGATGGTGGAACGGCGGCGGATGCTTACTCTGCTTGAAGAGCGAAGTAGCGATCAATATGTGGTGCAGCTATCCGATCAGCTTTCTGCATAGCTATCCGAGCGGCCTTTTGTGCAACTGCTGCATTGCCACCTGAGTAACTTACCTAACCGCCTCTTTGAGTGATCTGTTTGACGGCATCCTTCTTAACCCGCTGAGCACTAGTCTCCTCGGCCAAAACCTGCTTAACAATGACCTGACAAACCTAGTGCGAAACAATTAACTTTCCTTGATGGCAATTGAAAAGGAATAACCTGGTTAAACTATGGCTGAAACAGAGACAAACGAGTAATAGATTAATACCAGACGTAATGGGTGCCACTTTTATTTTTCTTCTAAAACATCTCGAAGTACTGAAATTTTTTTTTGAGGACCGTTGAAAACCGAATATGCAGCCATGCTTTCTCCTACCATCTCCTGGGTCAGTACCACGACAAACCCCACTCTGATACCAAAATGTAACACACATCTCATCCTCACTCGAGAAATGCTTGTCACTAACCACATCTTATACCTCCAATACCTCAAATGTTCAATGTCTAAAACAGAATATAAATAAAGCGTAAAAATCACAAAGTAGCGCCCGAATCGTCAAAGCAAATTCTACTTGTCTGTCTCCCCTGAAAAGGGAAGAAAGAGGGGTGAGTAATAGGGGAGTCACTTAGTGACGTTGGGGATGCTAATCACAGAAAATGCAGTTCCGGTCATAGCACTCCAGAAACGGAAAACAGACTAAACATGAACAAACACAGCTCCTATATTGCCCAACGAATAGCTAATGCCCTACTGCCGGATCCAGTGACCGGTGGCACCCTCTCTCCGGGAGGTCACATGGATTCAGCGTCCAACGGCGCCGCCCGAATATGATTTATCGATCTCTTGAGGCACCGACAACAGATTGACTGAGCTGACAGTACCCGACTCACAGAACAGGCGACACAAGTACAGAAGTAATGTCTGTGTACTCTGCAATCTGTAACGTCTAACAACCTCGAGAAATTCTAGCTTTAAACATGAAGAAATGAATCAATGAACAATTTAATGCACAAACAATGGCTTTAATCATCTATATTTATATCTCCAATTTACAAACAAAACTAACTAGAGTCGATCAGAAAAACAGATCACATTTAGTTCTAAATTCCATATAAGACGTCCAATATGAAAGTACTAAATTATGTGGAGAGCCTTCACCTTAGCCAAAACGGTGATAAATGCGGCTTCTGAACTCTGAATGCTAAAACAGGTGCCAAAGCTTAAATCAGGCCGAAAATCGAGTGAGAACGGCTTCGTAACGACGAAAAACGGATAAAAGGTCAACTGGACATAGTCAACAGTCAAGGTCAATCGTCATTGTCAACCAGTTAACTGGTTACCCAAACCGGCCAATCACACCAAACTTAAATTGAATTAAGCAAACCAGAATTAAACCAACGTAACCGAAATTGAATTAAACCAAACCAGAATTAATTATATTAAACCGGTTACTAACCCATCTAAATTTAAATTAAGCTAACCGGCGGAGAATGTGCAACCTCCAAGCACGGGATCGACATCACAGTTGGTGGCGAACAATGGTGGAGGTGTCGTGATGACGCCGACAAAGGGAGTACTCGGTGGAGATGAGATCGGAGCTAATGTAGCAGATTAGAGATGGTGGAGAAGATGTTGCTTGGGCTGCAAGAAAGATTAGAAACGTGATAGTTTACTTGAAACATGATGGTAGTGATCCATGATGGTTCTGATGAAAGATGTGTGGCATTTTGGTGAGGTTTGGATGGGCGAGAACCGCATTGGTGGTAATCAAAGATGATGAAACCAACGCTCCACGCTCATACGCGATCATGATGGGGAGAGGAAGAGAATGACAACGACACAGGGGAGAGATCACGGCAAGGCTTCGATGGCTGCTGGTCGTCTCTCTCTCTCTCTCTCTCTCTCTCTCTCTCTCTCTCTCT
>OVBB01002066.1:0-12337 GCA_900406415.1 Isatis lusitanica | reverse complement strand
TTAAAAAAAAACGTCGTTTATACAACTGGCGCAAATGTTTGCAACAGTTTTGTTAAACCGATTCAAAAATTGCATCATTTTAAAAAAACGGTGCAAAAAATTAACATCAATTATTATAAACGACATATAAGTAGAACATTTGATTAAAATGTTGTAAATTGTTTACATCATCGAATATTAATTCGGTTAAACAATTGATGTAAAAAGCGTTTGCATCATTTATAAACGATTCAACCATTAAAAAAAACGATTTAACTTGCCCTTTTTTTTGTAGTGTGTATACTTCATATTTTTTTTATTTTATTTTGTAACGGACTTGTTTTTTCGATCTCTTTGTATCAACACATGTTTTGTATGCTCGAACGTTTTTCATTCTCAATGAATGTATTAACTTACAAAAAAAAAACATACGTACTATACCCTGAGGAGTAATAACACCCAAATCCTAAAACTAATCCACAAACTGAGTTATCATATGTTACATATTGTATTGCTCATTTTATCAGATCAGAACTACCTTTTTCAATATATATGATCTTTTGCTGCCGACAATATCAACAAAAAAACCATTAAAAGAGAGATGCACCTGGATAGAAACTCACGAACAAATACAAAGTGTGGAAATACATAGTAATACCTTTTCAATAGAAAAGAAATTGAGCTAAAACCGACCACTAACTCTATCCAGAATTTGGGATCACCGAGAGTATCTCAGATGCAAATGCAATATAATCATTACCATATAAACCAACAAATAACTAAAACCTTACAGCATAAACCAAACTTGATGCAACACATGATGACAATTGAAAGAGTGATCATCCATTCATAGTGATATACGACTTGCCTTCACCATTCTCTCTCGAACAGATGATAACAAAGATTCTTGAACATTAAGGTATATATATTCTTGCTTGCTAGTATTCCAGGGTGGATGTTTCTCGCAGGAACATCCACAACATGTCTGCACCAATGGTAGGAGTGGCTATGTTAGCAAATCACTAATTAGTTGATTATTTGTGTTCCCCTTCTTAGGAAACTAATCTTTTAGGTGACACCCACGAAACTAAACACTTGGGGTTAGCATCACGTTCATTTTTTCCGATTGGATGCTCCAAGATACTACGACTTATAGCCCACTACGCCGGAAGCTTGGTTTCTTGATTCTAATAATGAGTTGCAACCATGTCAATTGTAATATTAAAAGAAGCATTTTCACCTTTTCACCAGGCCTACCTTTTTCATTGCAGAAATATGATCGTTCACAACATCATCGACATGGCTTAATGAGCATCTATCATTCCTATAGCTGATATATCTAGATAATCTAAAACGCTCGATAATCTGAAAAGAAAACATTTGCAGATCCTCTCAATAATTATTTTTCTAAGTTAATCTGTTTATAGATAGGTGTGGATAGATGTATAAAACAGAAGGGATCGCTTCATGATACAAGTTTCAATAACAAATCAAAAGAGCTCAGCTCTTACACCAGATCATGTCAAAGTCACATATGTTCAGCTAGGTAGGTAGTTTACTATAGAGTGAAGAATCTCTCTTAATTCTTAGTGTATTCCTTGATTTTGTTTCTACTCAGTGTTTTTAAATGTATAACTTAGTTAACACAGCAGAAGCGGACAGCAATGTGCAGAAAATCGATTAGATATACGATTGTCACACATAAAATGGATTGGAATAAAGGAAACAATTCAAACGACTTTTTAAGTTTTTTTATTTATGATAAAGGCATCAAACAATAAACAACATCAAATATAACTTTTAAGGGTTTTTTTCAGATAAGAACACAATTGCATAAATAAAATAGATTGGATTGAAGAGCACGTATTTCAACCAAAAACCTGGAAAGATTGTTAAGGCTTTAAATTCAGTTGTAAATAAAGTTCTTAATAGAATAAGAAAGCATATATACGCATATCGATATTAATAAGCTTAGTTAACAACCTCTAAAGGCTCTCTTGTACATAATCTTCAATATATTCATATATGAAAATCATTCTTCAATTTTTAGTTCCAGCAATCTTTTGAGATATATGACAACTATTCTTCCAAATCTATATGTAATTGGCTAAAATCAGAAATAGGAGAAGAAGGTTGAACCTGGCAGTTCGAAGTGTAGGAACAGTAAAACCGGAATGAGAAAATGTAAATTAAATAAGCAGTATGAACGATATTCGACAGCAATAATAGTGATATGAAACTATCAGTTGTAAGCAATGATGAACAGATGCAACAAATAGCAAAGAACAAGCGATAGAAATGCAAGATGAGGAACCACAAAAGCTTTGAGGCGAGATATGATATCTCTTTCCTTAACTCAAATAAATCGCCCGTTAGTATGACGGTTCACTGCGATTTTCGAGTCCCAGGATACAACACGTTGGAGACTGATTTGCAACACTCGAATTGGAATCTATGAACTTATAAATCTACTTTTATATTCTCGGAAACTAAGAACTACTTACGATAGCTAAAGACTAAGAGAGAGAGAGCTGGATTTTTGCTTTTAATGCTTTTCAAGTGAGAAGTGAATGAAGAATTGGAGAGTAGAGGTCATCCTTTTATAGTAGAGGAGCTCACCCACCTCCGCACAAAATCCTCTGCACGTGGAGAGAAGATCTTGGGATAGTGGAATAATGGAGGAATATGCCGATCTGTTGAAGCAGTTTCAACTTCTTCCGCAAGACTCGGACTCTGACTTATCCGAGACTGTTGAGCGAGTTTGGAAGAGAAAGCGTGCCGTTTTGACCAAAACATCGTGACGTTTTATGGAAACAACATGCCGTTTTTCGGGGAAATGGACAAAAAAATCTCGTATGAATTTGGCCCAAAAAGATTTATTGTCGGCTAGCCGACATTCCCCAAGCCCGACCCGACCCGGCCGGCGGCGGCGCGCGCGTGCGTGCATGGGTCTCTCCACTCTCTTGCATCCTTTGAGACATGAAGTGTCTAAAATACTATATAAACACTCCTAAAAACCTCTCCATTTTTGATGTGGGATAAAATCCCTCTTCTCCCTTTTACAAAACTTGACTTTTTCCACTTAAGCCCATTTGTATTTCTTTTCACTTTGATCTCATTTTCGTATTGGGCCTTAAAGCCCAAAATTGATCCAACAATCCCCCACATGAATAGAAATATCTCTAAACATATGAAGACTCTATGTACTGCAATGACTAGACTGACTAGACTAGACTCACTAGACAGACACTTTCCGAGAATATATGCAAAATTGACTGTGTCTGAGTAAGTAGCATTTTTCAGCTTTGAACCACTCATTGTTAATATCTGTCGGGTTTACTTGGCCGGGAGGTGAACATGATGTCTTGAACCACCCATATTTGGATGTAAACCGAGACAACAGCTATAACCCAGCTTCATTTCTCATAGAACTAAGTTCTCTATTGTGTTCTTTTTGGCCTTGAACATGTCTGGTAATTCATGAGTGAACTTGGAGAATATAGCCTTACTTTCATTCTCCTAGAAACGGCCCCATTTCACACTCACTAGATGATCTGCTTTTAGCTTGTATTTTAAGAAGTATCTTGTAATACTCCACATATCTTACAAAGCTATAGAATCATTAAAAACCATTGTTTAACCTTAACACGCACATGTAGCACTGTTTTTTTATCATCTTATGAGCTGGGTAGAGACATAAGTCTCACAGTGCTCTTAGCCGATTCGCTTTAATTTAGTTGTCCCCTTGAACTTAGATCTTGGGATCTCCAGTCACATAAGTAGGGTTTCCACCAAACTTCATCTTAATTTACAGGCTTTAAACCCATTCCTCTTGATGATTTTAAAACTTGATCTCGATTCAACCCTTTTGTAAATTGATCCGCTAGGTTGTCGGCTGACTTCACATAATCAATGGTGATAATACCAGTTGAGATCAAATTTCTAATGGTTTTATGTCGTCTTCTAATATGACGAGATTTACCATTGTAGAGATTATTCAGTGCCCGAGCAATAACCGCTTGTTTATCACAGTGTACATGTATTGATGGCACTGGACTCTCCCTTTTTGGAATATCTTCCAACCAATTTCGAAGCGATTCAGCTTCCTCTCTGGCTTTATCAAGCGCTATAAACTCAGATTCCATTGTGGATCTAGCTAATAGAGTTTGTTTGCCAGATCTCCAGGAAACTGCTGCACCTCCTAGCATAAAGATATATCCACTTGTGGATTTTGAGTTTTTAGAATCGGAAATCCAGTTAGCATCACTGTATCCTTCTAAAACTGTCGGTTCTTTACCATAGTGCAGACCAAAATCTTTGGTATAACAAAGATAATTTAGTACTCTCGTTATAGCTTTCCAATGTGTATGTCCTGGATTACTTGTATAACGACTGAGTACATTGACTGCGTGTGCTAGGTCGGGTCTGGTACAATTTGTTAGATACATCAGACTTTTGATCACTCTAGCATACTCCAGTTGTGACACTGCTTCACCATTGTTTTTAGTTAAACGGAGAAGAGGGTCTACAGGAGTTTTAGCTGTACTACTTGAGTAGTTTTTGAATCTCTCAAGTATCTTTTCAGCATAGTGTGATTGAGTCAGGGTATATCCATCTGAGGTTCGGATGATTTTAATCCCTAGAATTACATCTGCTAGACCCATATCTTTCATCTCAAACTAGCTTTTGAGTATGTTTTTAGTTGGATTTATTATGTCTTTGTTGCTTCCAAGAATGAGCATATCGTCGACATACAAACACAACAAAATGTACCCATGTGGGGTACTTTTGAAGTAGAGACATTTATCACATTCATTAATGCTTAACCCATTTGACATCATTGTACTGTCAAATTTTTCATGCCACTGTTTTGGAGCTTGTTTAAGTCCATACAAAGATTTCACAAGTCGACAAACTTTGTGTTCTTGCCCTGAATTACAAACCCCTCTAGTTGTTTCATGTAAATCTCCTCTTCTAAATCTCCATTTAGAAAAACAGTTTTAACATCCATTTGATGGATCTCTAAATTTCGTAATGCTGCTATTCCAACCAACATTCTTATTGAAGTTATTCTCGTTACTGGAGAATAGGTGTCAAAGAAGTCCAATCCTTCTTTTTGTCGGAATCCTTGCACCACAAGGCTGACCTTGTACTTATCAATTGATCCATCTGTTTTCAATTTTGTTTTGAAAATCCACTTACACCCTAAAGCCTTAAACCCCTCAGGTATATCAGTGATGTACCATGTATGAGTTTGTTTAATAGAGTCTATCTCATTGTTGACAGCTTCCTTCCAAAAGGCAGTGTCTGGTATAGACATGGCTTCTGCATAAGTTCTTGGTTCATTTTCTAAAAGAAGAACCATCAAGAAATCATCCCNAGGTTCATCTTCTAAATTTTCTGAAGCTTCAGAAGTTTTTGTTTCTCTTTGTTCAAGAGTCCTTTTATTTGTTTGTTTATCCTTGCATGGAAACACATTCTCGAAAAATGATGCATTTCTTGATTCTATTATTGTATTGACAGGGATATCCGGTACTTCTGATTTATGAACCAGAAATCGATAAGCACTACTATTATGTGTATAACCAATAAAAATAAAATCCACGGTTTTTGGTCCAATTGTAACCTTCTTAGGAGGTGGCACTGCGACTTTTTGTAGGCACCCCCACGCTTTCAAGTATTTGTACGATGGTAGATTACCTTTCCAGAGTTCATAGGGAGTGTTTCCGGTGACTTTGTGAGGTATCTTGTTGAGAATGTAGTTTGTAGTAAGCAGAGCTTCCCCCCCACATGTTTTGGGGTAACCCAGATTCCTGCAACATTGCATTCATCATTTCTTTTAAAGTTCGGTTTTTGCGTTCCGCAACTCCATTAGATTCTAGTGAATAAGGAGCAGTAGTTTGATGAATAATCCCTTGTTCTTGAAAAAAAGCATTAAAACGTCCATCATATTCACCTCCTCTATCACTTCTAACTATTTTAATAGTTTTGTTAAGTTGGTTTTCAACTTCTCGTTTGTATTCTTTAAACTTATCCAAAGTTTCATCTTTGCTATGTAATAAATACACATATCAATATTTTGTGTGATCATCTATAAATGTTACAAAACATTTCTTTCCTCCTCTAGTTTGTACAAATTTTAAATCGCACAAATCTATGTGTATTAAACCTAGAGGTTCAGTTGTTCTTTCAACTTTCGGAGATGGAGTTTTTGTTAGTTTAGCCTGTACGCAAATTTCACATTTCTCTTTGCTTGTTTTTAATTTCAGAATTAGGTTCAAGTTCATTAATCTTTGTATAGATTTATTATTAGCATGTCCTAATCTTTCATGCCAAATATTAAAAGACTCAAGCAAATAAGCAACTGGGTTATTCTTATTCATTGAAATGTTGGCAGTGGAAGCTACAACATTTGAAGCAGAAGCAACATTGGAAACATCAGAAACAACATTTGAAACAACATTATCAGGACGAGGGACTGCATTGACATTCATCTTGACCAGTCCATTTTTAACAAAACCCCTGCCAATGAACATCCTGAATTTCTTCAGCACCAGCTTGTCTGCCTCGAGGTGGGTTGAAAATCCGGCCTTGCTCAAGAGAGTTCCGGAGATGAGATTCTTGCGCATGTCAGGAACATGCTTCACATTGTTGAGAGTAACTTCCTTCCCCGAGGTCATCCTTAGCACCACTTTTCCACGACCGATGATCCTGGAAAATGCAGCATTTCCCATGAACAGCTGCTCCTCAGATTTTCACTTCTGGTAGGTGCTGAACATGTGCCCCGAGAGTGCAGATGTGGGTTGTGGCGCCAGTGTCATACCACCACTCCATAGGGTTGTCTTCAACCATGTTGACTTCCGAGACCACAGCACAGAGGTCTTCTTCCGTCAAGCTGGCCTAAGCTTTCCCATTGTCTTTGGGCTTGCTGCGACAGACATCTGCCTTGTGCCCAATCTTGTTACAATGGTGGCACTTACCCTTGAACTTCTTTTCGAAGGTGCCTGACTTCTTGAAGTTCGTGGATGAGGAAGGCTTCAGAGGTGACTTGTCAAACACCTTAGCCTTTCCCTTACCCTTGTGGATAGCCACATTCACATTGTGTTTGCGAACTTGAGGGTTGTTCTGGCTGCTGTTCCTATCCTCCATTCGCAACCTTGTGATGAGATCTTCAAGGGACATAGCCTTTTGATTGTGCTTGAGGTAGGCCTTGAATTCGGCCCAGCTTGGAGGCAGCTTTTCGATGAAGGAGTTGGTCTTGAAGATCTCGTCAATTGACATTCCTTCCTCTGCAATCTCGTAACAGATCAGCTGCAGTTGCTCCACCTGGTCCATGATTGGTTTGGAGTCCACCATTTTGAAGTCGAGTAACTTCGCAACTGCAAATTTCTGGCATCCAGCATCTTCAGTCTTGTACTGTTTCTCCAGAGACATCCACAGGGCCTTGGATGATTTCGCCTGACTGTAGACACCGTAGAGCTTCTTAGATAGGCGCCCCAGGATCCATCCTTTGGACAGGAAGTCACCATGGATCCATGATTCCACACTTGCCAGGGTGCGGACGTCAGTTTTGTCTGCCGGAACAATGGGTTTGTCCTCCGTCAGGTACTTGTCAAATTTCAAGTGGGTGAGGGCAAACAACATCTTTTGTTGCCAGTTTTTGAACCCTTTCCCTTCAAACTTGTCCGGCATGAGTCCTCGGGTGACTGCAGACAGAATCTCCGTTGGAGCAAGGTTAGACGCCGGATGTTGACCAGAGGCGAAGAGAGCTCTTCTTGTGGGTTCATCGTTGGTGTCAGTGAGGTGGATAACCGTTGGTGTTACCACATCAGGACCTCCAGCACCGGTGGGGATAGCAGCATTTTCGTTCGACATCTGATCACAAGTAAAACAAGTATCAATAGGTTGAAAAAAATACTTCAAATAATGTTTTATTTAAAAAAAAAATAAACCAAGTATTTCATGTTTAGCAAACTTGCTCTTAGAAGCGTTTGCTGAAACATTTTAAATGGTTTAAGCGTTTTGCAAACTCGCTAAAAAGCGTCCGCAGAAACCTTAACCTTTGACCGAAAAGAAAAAAATAGTAAGAGCAATGATCTGTGGAATCACTTAAAAGTGTTCACAAATCCGGAAAAAAAATCGTATATGCTTATAAAACCGCAAACTCTCAAATCTGATTGTAGCTATAAGGCTAGAAACGGATTTATTTGAGTTAAGACTGTAGGAACACTAAAACCGGAATGAGAAAACGCAAATTAAATAAGCAGTATAAACGATATTCAACAGCAATAATAGTGATATGAAACTATCAGTTGTAAGCAATGATGAACAGATGCAACAAATAGCAAAGAACAAGCGATAGAAATGCAAGATGAGAAACCGCAAAAACGTTGAGGCGAGATATGATATCTCTTTCCTTAACTCAAATAAATCGCCCGTTAGTGTGACAGTTCACTGCGATTTTCGAGTCCCAGGATACAACACGTTGGAGACTGATTCGCAACACTCGAATTGGAATCTACGAACTTATAAATATACTTTTATATTCTCGGAAACTAAGAACTACTTACGATAGCTAAAGACTAAGAGAGAGAGCTGGATTTTTGCTTTGAATGCTTTTCAAGTGAGAAGTGAATGAAGAATTGGAGAGGAGAGGTCGTCCTTTTATAGTAGAGGAGCTCACCCACCTCCGCACAAAATCCTCTGCACGTGGAGAGAAGATCTCGGGATAGTGGAATAATGGAGGAATATGCCGATCTGTTGAAGCAGCTTCNGTGTGAACCAAATGTGGTAATTATGGTTTAAGGATTATCATTTGCGGTTTTGTTCAAATAAAGTGTGATCAAATTCGGTTTGATAATTTGGACTTTGGTATTAATTTATGAGTATGGAGGTTATATGCATAGAGACTAATTTGGATGTCATTTATATTCTATGATGGACTGAATTAAATGACAATAATACAGGACCGGTTAAGTTATGGTTTACNATATAAGGTAGAGAGAAAGAGAGGTGTTAAGGTTTTTAAGGTGGTGTGATACTTTTGGTTTAGAATCTCTCTCTCTTTCTCTCATAAGGAATTGCTCACTACTCTCTACTCAAATCTCTATCCTTTGGTAAAGAGTATTCAGATACATAGAGTTAGAAGATCATCTCCACACATCTTCTTGTAAGATGAATCCACCAAGTAAGTGGTTCTAACCTCTTGTGTTTTGTACAAACATATTCACATGATAGTTCTTGGGCAGAGGAATTAAGGTTCTATTCCTACTCAAGTTCTTTCAATTAGTATCAGAGTCATCCTATTATATGGATATGTTTGTATTTTTCAAAGTTTTCGAGATTGGTGTGATTTTGGTTACTTTACACCAATTTCTTGGTTTAAAAGTTTTGATATTTTATAAACAAGCATGAAATTCATGATTTTAGATTTTAAGTATTTATATATCATGATTTATAAAGTTTATCATACATGTTTACGGATTTAAAATCATAAGAAACCTTGTTTTACCATAAAAATGGTGTTTTGGCTAGAGGTTGAAGACAGTGTCATTTTGGTAATTAAGTGAAAACGAATTTAAGAAAATAAATAAATAAATTAAGTTTTGCATGAGTGGCCATGTGTCATTTGGTTAAGACACTTGGTGGTCATGTGTCATTTGGTTAAGACACATGGACATGTATTATTTATTTATTATTTGTTTTCATTAATTGATTATAAACAAGTCTTTTGGGCCATTCCGTGAAGGGTCTATCTTTTATAAGGATTTTAAAAGAAATACTTGTTTAATTTTAAGGCCCATCTTCAGTTTCTTTAATTAGAAAAATAAAGTGGTTAGATGTGGGCTTGATCTCTGGTCGCTCAAGTTTTCTCCTAACTCTTAAGTCATCTGTGCTAACTTATCTTTCGGTATAAAATTAGTGGAAGTTTATGGTAACCACTTCTGACTCCGAAAATAAGGTTTAGCTTTGTGATATGAAACACATTTTTGTGTTGATTAAAGTATTATCACAAATAAGGTTTAATTAAAGAAAATTGTTAATCGAATGTTCTTCAATTGATTTAAGTTGTTAATTATTTCAACATCCTACCAAAGTGGGCTCTCTTGAAATAATTTTCCAATGAAATTAAATCAATTGAAGGTTATAAGTTTAATTTATGCGGATGATGATAAGCTCAAAGGACATTCATCATTTGGCAAAATTAAGTTTATGGGAGCAATGATAAATAATTGACAATTCATTAGGTGCCATGTGTACAATGATTATCCCAAAGGATTGTATGACAGGTTTGATTGTCGTTTGTTTTCATTGCATTGAGTCATCTATGGCAAGTCATGATCAATGTCCAAAGACGTTGAAAATGATGTTGCGCTGATGCCTTGTTAAGAAAATTTTATTTTCTGCATTCGATTATGATACTGTGATGAAGTTAACACAGTTTATTTTTCTTTAATTTTCAGTTATGCAGAACGCATCAAATATATCTTCCCACTTGCCCTATGTTTCAATCCTGAATGGATCTAACTATTCGGAATGGAAAGATAGCTTGATGATAGCCCTTGCGTTGATGGACCATGACCTTACGTTCAGGGAGGATCGTCCCATGATAACTGATTCAAGTAGTGATCAGGACCACATTAAACTCGAATGTTGGGAGAGTTCAAACCGCACGTGTCTTATGTTCATCAAGCATTCTATTCCATTGGTCTTTAGGGGTTCGGTGTCCAATGAGGTGGTTCTGGCTAAGGATTACCTTGTTGCCTTGGAGAAGAGCTTTGCTAAGAATGTTAAAGCTGAAACGATTACGCTTTTAGCGGATCTTGTCTCCATGAAGTATGATGGCACGAGAAATATACGAGAGTACATTTTGAAAATGTCTAACTCAGCTTCTAAGCTAAAGGCACTTGGACTTCATTTGGTTGACGATGTCCTCGTGTGCTTAGTTCTGATATCTCTTCCTACACAGTTTGCTCATTTTAAGGTGAGCTATAACTGTCAAAAGGACAAGTGGAGCTTAAATGAGCTTATAGCTCACTGTGTTCAGGAAGAAGATAGGCTGAAGAAGGAAAAGACAGAAAGTGCTCTTGTAGCCACCACCTCAAAGGGAAAATCACCTAAGTCTAGGATGAGGAAAATAGTTGCTGATCCAGGATCTGAGTCAGGGCAAAAGAAGCAGGCATTAGGTGACTCCAAATATCAAAAATGCTTCTTTTGTCACAATCAAGGTCATTTAAAGAGGGCTTGTCCCAAATATCATGTTTGGCGTGTTAAGAAGGGTATGACTTCTGCTTTGGTTTGTTCTGAAGTTAATTTAGTTTATGTACCTAAGAACACTTGGTGGGTTGATTCAGGTGCTACAACTCACATAAGTGTGTCAATGCAGGGTTGCCTCCATTACCGGAAACCAAGTGAAGCTGAGAAGCTGATTTATGTTGGTGATGGTAATGGAGTTAAAGTGGAAGCAATAGGAAGTTTTAGAATATTGTTAAAGACTGGCTGTTTTTTGGATTTGGAAGAGGTTTTTGTTGTACCGTCTTTTAGACGTAACCTTATATCAGTATCCATATTGGACAAGTTAGGATACTCTCGTACATTTGGAAATCATAAGGTTGCCCTTTCAAATCATTCAGATATAATAGGCACTGGTCGTTTAACATGTTTTGATAATCTTTATATTCTAGATTCTGTTGCTTCCTACCCTGAAAATTTTCGCATTGACAATCGAGGTACAAAATGTAAATTACAAGACGAGACTTCCGCTGCGTTATGGCATAAGCATTTAGGCCATATCTCTGAAAAGAGAATTAAGCGTCTTGTTTCAGAAGGAATTTTGGAACCCTTGATTTTACGGATATTAACCAATGTGTTAATTGTATCAAGGGAAAACAAACAAACCAAAGAAGGAAAGATACATATCGAACTTCAGGTGTCTTAGAATTGATACATACAGATGTGTGTGGACCATTCCCTTCGGCATCATGGAATGGACAACGCTATTTTGTATCATTCATAGACGATTATAGTCAATATGGTTATATCTACCTGTTACATGAGAAGTCACATGTTTTGGATGTTTTCAAAGTGTTTAAAACTGAAGTTGAACTTCAAGTAGGTAAACACGTTAAGGCTGTCACATCTGATCGTGGTGGTGAATACTACGGACGATATGACGGATCAGGTGAACAACGTCCAGGACCGTTTGCCTGTTACCTTGAAGAGTGTGGAATCGTCCCGCAATATACCATGCCAGGTACTCCAAGTATGAATGGTGTTGCGGAGAGACGAAACCGAACACTACAAGACGTGGTGAGAAGCATGATACAGTTCTCTGCTCTCCCAAGATCCTTATGGGGTG
>OVBB01002064.1:0-12339 GCA_900406415.1 Isatis lusitanica | reverse complement strand
GATCTCGGGGTGTCTTCCGGTATTGGGGAATCTGAAATCTAGGGGAATAATGTGTGATACTCAGTGTGTAAGATGTTGGATGGAGGTGGAATCAATAAATCATGTACTATTTGAGTGTCCTCCAGCTTTGCAGGTTTGAGCTTTGTCCCAAGTCCCATCTAATCCCCATATTTTCCCGGGTCTGTCTGTGTATACAAATATGGATTATCTTTTCTCGCGTCTACCGTCTACATCGAATGGAGAGGCTTATTCGTGGCTGTTATGGTATATCTAGAAAGGAAGAAATGACAAGGTTTTCAGTAATATCGATCGGGAGGCTATTGATGTGGTCAACTTAGCTGAATCGGAAGGTCTTGGGTGGAGGCACAATTATTAGAGGACTCGGGTTCTGTGAGGGTGAATTCCAGGATTACCAGTATGGCGGCCCCATTGACAATCATACATGAACGTATCTGTCTAGTGGATGGTTCTTGGAAGGAAGGAGACGTATTCTCGGGATAGGGCTGGGTTATGGAAAATGGAGAAGCTGGGGTGATGATGGGAACCCGCAATGTGAGAGGGAGCTTATCCCCTCTTCATGCAGAATTTGAAGCCCTTATCTGGGCAATGGATTGTATGAGTATCTTACGATTTCAAGAGGTAACCTTTGCAACAGACTGTTCGGAGTTGGTGAAGATGGTGGCCGAACCGATGCTATGGCCGGCGTTCGCCGTGCATTTTGACGAGTTTCACCAATCAAAGGAAGCTTTTGAGGTTTTCAAGATCATCCACATCCCTCGCTTAAGAAACACAAGGGCGGACAAGCTGGCACGGAGTGCTAGAGTTTACCCCATAAGTGTTATTCACGTTGATGTCGATGTTCCGTCTTGGTTAGTTGAGTCGTAGGGGTCTGTAGGTATTTTTCTATGTTGACAAAAAAAAAAAAAAAACTTTGTTTTCTTCTCAAAGTCTTGCGGTTTCAAATTATTGGAAAAGGAATAATAATGGGCCAAAAACTAGGGAGAAGCTTGATTAATGTTACTAGTTGATGGCTCTGCATATATTTATCCATTTTGCTTATATATAACTTATCAGTTTTCCCCCTGAAGTAATTTTTATATACACTGAAGATAACAATTTATAGGTATTGTATGTTTGTGTAAATTATAAGATAAGAAATATTAATGAATTGGATTGTTGAGATGAATTGGGTTGTTTGTAACTATTGCTTCAATGAATTGAATTGGTGAGATGAATTGGGTTGCTTGTAATTATTGCTTGGTAGTCTTTGGTTGTTTAATAATGACGCAGACCAATAATATTGCTTAACAATATCCTTTAAAAGATTCGGATAGATTTGAATTAAAATGACAAATCAACTGTTATTCTTAAAACATACATTGATGAAGTTCTTTTAGTTAAAATTTTTTAAATTCGGTAGAATTGGATGAAATTGTAAAGTTTTTTAATTAATATCACAGTAACTTACCAACTTATCTAATTTAACCAAAATCATCTAAAACCTCGTTCAAAATCAAGTCATCTCAAATATTATATTGAAAGGATCCCTTAAATGTATTTGAAATGTAAAGCTTTTTTGTAGCTAAGAAATAAAGTTAACAGTTTAAGGCAATGGTCGTTATACTCAGAAGATATAGATCAAATTGTCTGGGCTCCGTGTTACATAAAGCCCAAAGCCAACCGAAAATCCTTAAAACACATACACTCAAAATGACATTCATTACTACATCGTTTACATTATTTCAGAATGTAGTAGCTTCTGATTATCATAAAACGAACATAGATCCAGAAACTAGGGAGATGAAGCCTGATCAATGTGGCCACCACCATGTCCACTATGTGATGGTCCTGTAAATATATCTCCATTTGGGTGGTAATAAGCCCCCCCTACAAATAATATTTCATGTACATCATATTAGAGAGATAAATATTCAATATCTTAGTTTAAGATATGAATATTATATGAGTACCTTTCCCAGGTTTACTTTTTGATGGTGATGCTTCTATAGCACCATTCGGATTATAAACCAACATTTTCCTGTCTTCATTAAAAACAATGTAGAAAATTAGTGTAGATAATAGACTAACGAAAAATCTAACGGAAATGTTTTTCCAAGCAAAATATAGAAAATTAGAGTACGATATTATTTATGACTTTTATGCTATATAGAAAGATAGCTGTTGTACCTTTCCTCTCTAAATACTCTCTCTTTTTTTTTTTCCTTTTTTTTTGATATTCTCTCTAAATACACATTCTCTCTTTCTTTCTAAGGCGAATGGATAGGCGACCATACCTTTCGGTGCTTAACCGCTGTTTCTCTCTGTTCTGGAGCATTTTCTGGTCGGTTACCGGTGGTTGTGTCAGGGTGGTGGTTGAATTCAACAGTACTGTGGTTCTTTATATATTTATGTGTCTTGGCCTCATCAGTTTCCTTTCATTTCTATGCTTTTCCAACTACTTTTTCCATATTTTTTTTCATCATGTCTGACAACATCCATAAACAGATGCAAAATATCTTTTTTGGGAATTGACGATGACGTGCTTAACCTCCCTTTGGAGTTGTGTGTGGAGGCAACCAATGAAACCTGTTTCAGCCTGTGTGGCAAATATGGGAAACCCCGGCGCCAAAACCTGCGCGCGCGTTCATGACTGCTTTGCCACGTCATTGGGGCATGGGAAAATTGTTCGCGGGAGAATTCTGGAAAATAATACTTTCCAGTTTATTTTCCAGTCTGAAGAAGCGATGCTCTTCATCATCAAACATGGGCCTTGATCGTTCAATGATTGGATGTGTGTGGTTCAACAGTGGTCACCGTTATCACAACCGGAGGATCTGCAACAGATACCATTTTGGATTCAAATAAAAAGAGTCCTGTTACACTTCCTCACTCGCCGGATGATTGGGCACATTGTTGACATATTGGGAGAGGTTCTCGATATGGATTTCAACACTGAAAACCTTCTGAAGGTCGACTATGTTCGGGTTTGTGTGAACTGGTGCATTGCCAGTCCACTCAAATTCCAGTACATTGTAAGTTTCAGACTTTCAGTAATGAAACTGCGGTGTTGAGTTTTCGTTACGAACGGCTGTGTAACTTCTGCAATATCTATAGCATTATCATTCATGAGGCTTTTGAATGCCCTCTGAGTCCTGGTCCTGCCACTTCATCTCTTTTGGATGATGGTGATAATGATGATGGTGATAATGATGATGGCGGACCGTTTCGGACTTCTCTGACATCAACGAACCTGCCACTCCACCACTGCAGGAAAAAAAAAACTGACATTCATCCAGGATACACATCATCTGGCTCCAACAAGCGTAAGACAGGTATAAGTCCTACCAATTCTGCTCACGCCTCTTCACTCGGCGCAACACCTGCTGTTCTCTACCCAGTCCTTATTCGTGACTCTCACAATTTCTTTGCCGAAGAGAAATCCCTTCTCCAGAGCGTCAAGTGTGGAGTTCCGCAATTGGCAGTGTGCCTCTGCTAATCATAGCGGGGATTCCTCCACACCAGCACCTTCTGCAGCTAATTCTCCTCGCAACACCAACAACAAAAGTAATGGCACGGTGGGCCAAAAGTCATCGGCGGATGCATGAATACAGCCTTTTAGAACTGCCGGAGATTGAAAGATGACCTAGTAATTCGACGACTTAAAGAAGTAATTGCATAATACTCCCTAGACATACTCTTTCTCATCGAAACCAAAAATAAGGATGATGTGGTTACCAATGTTGCTTTTCAATTAGGTTATGATAATGTAAAAATAGTTCTTCCTAGGGGACTAAGTGGTGGCTTAGCACTATTATGGAGGGGACAGTTTCTGTGTCCTTCACATACATAAATGCTAGGCTCTTTGATTGTAAGATATATAATAATGGAATGGTGTTTTTCTACTCTTGTGTGTATGGGCATCCCATTCGTAGCTTAAGCCATCATTTATAGGAGAGGTTAAAACACATTGGTGTTAACAGATCTGAACCATGGGTTATTGTTAGAGATTTCAATGATATACGTAATAACTCTCAAAAGTGTGGTGGTTGTCAACGAGATCCTTAGACCTTTAGGGATTTCAATAACATGCTTCACACCTGCAACATGTCGGATGTCCCCTATGTTGGAGATAATATAAACTGGTCTGGGAAGCGCAACAAGATGATGGTGGAGCGCTGGTTAGACAGATTTTTTGCCAATGATCACTGGCGTTCGCTTTTCCTGGCGTCCAAATCTATATTTCTGGAAAATACTGGTTCTGACCATCATATCGTTGTTCTCCAAATTAAAGTGGATTCTGATCACCGGCATCATGCCGACGGCATGGAAGCTTCAGAATTGATAAAAAAATGTCAGGAATCCAGGTTTTAAAGATATGCTCAGTGATTGCTGGAATGGCTTTTTCGAGTTAATACTCTACCTTTGATGAGCGCTTGCAGGCCACTGGCCGCCATGTTTCTTTCTGGAAATGAAAAAATTTTGAGAGTTCACATCTTCATACCAATAGGGTACTGAAGAGCATTGATGATGCACAAGTGGATGTCTCCATGACACCTGCACGTCTATCTGAGTTGAAGCGCGAGTTAAGACAGGATTATCTTGATGAGGAAACGTTCGGGTAACTTAAGAGTAGAAGACTCACACTAGGAGATTGTAGCACTAGATCCTACTATTGTTGTGCCAAGAATCGTAAAGCTTAAAACCGAATTGTTTCCATCCTCGACAGTCACGGTGGCATCGTGTATGGTAATCGCAACATTGCCAAGGTAGCAGAATCCTATTCCACAAATTTGTTCTCCTCTTCTCATCCCGACTTATCCACAACACACTGTTTTGATCACATACCAAGAGTTTCCGACGATGATAACAACCGTTTAATCCAAGAGGTCACGGCTGATAAAATTAAATAAGCCTTATTCTTTATTGGTGCTGACAAAGCCACGGGGGCTTTAGTGCTGTTTTCTATTAGTTACATTAGGACATCGTTAAGGATGAGGTTATTGCAGAGGTAAAGCGTTTCTTCTGCAGTGGAATTCTATGCCCGTCTCAAGCTCACACCAATCTCTGTCTGCTACCAAAAATTGCAAACCCTCGGGATTTTAAGGGTTTTCGTACTATTGGTTCGTGCAATGTGCTTTACAAGGTTATTACCAAATTTCTTGTTAAGCGCATGAAGAATATCTTGCCTTCATTGGTTTCTGAGGAGCATGCTGCTTATATTGCTGGTCGTCATATAATAGATAACATCTTTGTAGCTCAAGAGGTATTTCGTTATTTCATTCTTTACATTCTAAGCCAGATTGTGCGAAAGCCCACATAATTATTAAGACAGATATTAGTAAGGCCTATGATTTTGTGGAATGAGATTTTGTTGAGATGGTTCTGCGTAAGCACGGTTTTTCCTTGATCTGGATTGGCTGGATACCTGCCTTCGCTCTATTTCTTTTTCTGTTTTAATCAATGGTTAAACTTATAGTGATATTCGTCTTTCCCGATGTATCTGTCGGGTGACCCGTCGTCTCGGTATATCTTCATAAAATTACTTAAAAGTAATTCATTTGTGCAGAAATCTATCAACATATTGAAAAAAATTCTGAAGCATATAGGCTGAGAAATGGTTCTAATAATTTGAAGTTTAGAAGCATAAAATAAACAAATTTGTTTGATTATTTATTAATTTTTTATAAAATATGAAAATATAAAAGATTCACCCTAAAAAGTCGAACCCAACTATTTGTATACTCCATTTCAGGTTGTTATAAATAACAATATGTTAATTTTTTTCTGATAGTATTGGTTTTTAAAACTACTTAATCGTATTCAGCTATAAAATCTATGTGTTATTAGTTTTTAATCAAAACTTATTTAAGATCAGTTCTTGTTGAACCATGACCTCGCACATATCTATTTTGTGGGTTTAAGAGAATATCAAAGAGATAATAAAATCGAATAACTATTTTTATTGATTATAGCTGAACCTTGTTAAAGACTGCCTACGTACCCCAAAAGGGGATCAAGTCGATCGTAGTTCGTTTACAAAAGAACTAGGTTTAAAGACTGGTCGATTTCTCTGTGTCTTTTCGAATGTGTTTCTCCACGATCTTCTGGGTGAAAACCCTCTTCTTTATATAAGAAGCCTTCGCCGACCTAAATCCTTGAGACTTAGGAAAAAGTCCGGATTCTTCGAGATTTTCCTTCCTTAATCTCCTTCCTTTTCGCGTAGGCGAGATTATTTTCCATATTATTCGTGTATGCAAAAATATCTTCCTAATTATTCGCGTAGGCGAAGATATCTTCGTTTTTCCTCGCGTTGGCGAAGATATCTTTTTTTTTTCCTGATTATTCGTGTAGGCGAAGATATCTTCCTTAGACAAAAAAAGATAATTCCTCTTCTAGACGAAAAAGGAATTGTATATTAAATGTTAATATTTAACTGATATTAAATAATAATTGATCGACAATTATTATTAACACGTCGAGGTAAATTTATGTTGGGCCTTGAAGAAGGATGCTAAACTCGTATCCAACAGTTCTGCGTACAGAGGTAAACAATTAACCATTCTACATATTTCCATGGATTTTCTCTGTGTAGTTAAGGTTTGGCTTGATCTCAATCAAGATTTCTCATGCTTAGGGTAAATACTAAATACATGAAACAATTAATACACAACGCAAGCTTAGTTTTATACGAGTATATGTATACTGTGACACTAACCGGTGATTGAAATCGATTCTTGATGACCAAGAAGAGCAGGTTCAGTACGGTAAATGAAGGAGCAAAGGAGAAGAACCACAATTACCAGTTGACTCAAATTTGAACCAGTCTTCATCTCTCTTAACTTTTTTTTTTGTTTTGAACAGCGCTCTCTGTTAACTATGTTTGCTCTCTCTATCTTCCTTTTGACTCAAGGCTCTGACTTATATAGGCTCTAACGTTAAAAAAAAAAAAGAAAGAAATTTTCTATGTTTGCTCTCGCTTAATTATTAACCTTAAACCTTAACTCCTAAACATTTTAGTTGTTAATTGAAGCTCTGTCGATTTGAAACAGCGTTATGAGTTGAAAAATTCATCGCATACTCTAATCATCGCCGATGTTGTTATTTTATTCGACATTTATTATAATCATTATTATTTTCGAATTATATCTAATTAAATGATATAGAATATTTTTATAATTAATTCAAAAATAGATATATATTAGTCTTTTTCTTTTGGTCGGAGATATATGTTAGTCTTTGTACAAATTAATAAATTATTTTGATCGATTTTATTTTTTATTATTATTTTGATAATCAAGCTTATATATATTTGATGCTATTGTACAGTATCTCTCGTATCTAAAACTCGAAATATCGACAGTTATAACATTTATCTCTATTGGTTGAATAATTATTTTCTTTTATGGTATAATTTGTTTTAATTGGTAAATATAAACTTTACATTATTTTACTGTCTTTTGAAAGCAAAAGAGAAATTGACAACCGCGTTTTATGAAATAGGAAGAAAAAAAACACGTAAATGCCTTTGGCATTTTGGTAAACGACATAAGATAAATTTCCCAAATTTTAAACATACAACTTATGGTGACTGATTGCTATGATCTTTTTATTTTTATAACGATTACACTCTCTCTTTTTTTTCTTTTTTTTCTTCTTGATAAGAAACCTTTGGTTCTACAATGGCCTTACATCTTTTTAATTTTTATTTATATAATAAATCCAAATATACCAATACGACCATTGGTATAAGCTTAAGTCAACTAGTCAACTACTGAAGTCTGCATCTTTTGTACGTATCCGTGGCCGACTCATATATATCCAAGATACTTTAAATATACTCGTATCCACAACCACAACATCATTTGTTCTTTTCTTTTTAATATGTTTTTTATATTAAAGTTTGAAAATGACTCATGTCCCACTGTTCCATTTTTTTATTTTGTGAAGACCTTTAGCAAAGTGACAAAGTAAAAGCGCGTTGAATAGAAATGTCGTTGGCCAGTAGGCACAGTAGTATGGTACTACATTTAGTATGTCTGACTTAGAGATATAAATTATATATAGGTCTTGTAATGAAGTTGAGAGGGTCGACATTTAGCTTAATGGCTACAAAGACATCAAAGTTTGCTTCTGTTCTTCTGTCTTTGTTTATTCTGCTCTTATTTGTCTCATCTCAAGCTGGAGTCGCCGAGGCCATACGTCTCCCACGTAAGTATTCACTCGCATAATCAACATTACTTATCTCTCTTGCTTTTTTATACAAAAGTATACAGTATTCTCATGCTTCAGTTATGTGTCTTTTTTAATGAGATCCCAACAATATAAATAGTAATTGCACCAAGAAAAAAAATCATAATACCTACATAACCGGAGATCTCAAGCACATATATGTATTTGTAATCACATTTATTGTTTGAAGAAACCACAATCTATGGTGCTTATATGTTGTTAGAAGGAAACAACTTGCGATTGGAATGCGTTCCTCTTCCCCCTCCACCTCCCCCTCGCATCGATACACCTCCTATCGTTGCACCACGCTCTAGATCACGTAGAGGTCAAGGCCCATAAACAAAGTCATCTCCAAAAGTGACGTTTATGAGAACAAAGAAAGTTTAGAAGAAGCGGCCAAGAAGGTTTGTAAGAAGAACGGTAATGATTATTATCAAACAAACAAATAAGAACGGTGAAGACAGTCCTATTTGAACGTTTGTAGACAATGTATACAGTTTCAGTTTTAAATCATAAATAAGTCTCTGGTTGCAGTTTTTTTTATTTTACCTTATTTGTGTGTGCAAAGTCTGTGCATGGTTGCAAATAAGATATGTTGTAATTTGTTTTGGCTAAAACTTTTTCATCAAGAAAGGCATAAAGAAATACATAGTTTTTTATGAGACACTAGAAAAAAAACCGAAGTGAATCAGAGAAAAACTGTAATAATTGGAGAAGTGGAGGTAGAACCATGCCAGTTATTGCAACAGATCCGACCATATTAGCCGTTTTCTTCAGTATCATCGATGATGAAAGAGATATTGAATCACTTTCTCAGTTAGGGTTTCACCAAACATATGCAGTTTCAATTAAGCAGAGGAGGGGAGGCCAGCGAACCACAATCGGAAGAGATTCCATTCGAGCTTGAGGCGGATGTAGTGAACAAATTGTTGGACCAATTTTTATAAACTAATGTAGTGAGTAAAACTTGGATAAATGTGAAACCAAATGACTCACTGGACTATTAAAAAATCTTATGAATTTTGGCGTGTAAATTAGAGCTTGTTAATTTATGGCACATTGGGAACATTGGAGAGAATTCTCATTGGCGTGTAAATTGAGAGCTTGTCTTATCGTCTTCTCTGATTAGGTCTAGCGGCATTCGCGGGTGACTCTCACTTTCTGGTGACGCTCACTTTCTCATTTCAATTCACTCTCTTAAAGAGAAAGAGCGATGCAAAATATATACAACAACCCATCATCACCATTTTCTTCATTGGCTTTTAGTCCCTCCCTGAAATCTCTCTGTATCAACAAAAGCAACAATTAGAACATCTCCATTAATCAAGATATCATTTTCTCATAAATAGAGTAACAATACTTTTAATATAAACCTGTATAACTAAATTAATAATATTAAACCTATATATTAAAAATAAACATATGGAAAATGAGTATCTAATTAGGTTCTTAAAGTTTCTCTTTCGAGAAACCGGTTCTCACCTATTTAAATTTTTCTTTCTTTTTTCCTTTTAGTAGTACATACTCCTTAAGATATTTTTGATGGACATGCTTTTATAATTCTGCTGCTTCTTCTTGGTTGATGATTTCGTAAATCCTTTATGATCCGATTTTTTAGCGGTTTAATTCGTATATCTCTTCCCATCTCAAATGGAAACAATCGAAGTGAGATGTCGCATTGGCTACATTACTGCTAACTCCGACGTGGTCATCATGCCTTCGATGGCCAATCTTTGTGGTTCTGGAAATAAGTTTTGGACACTCTTAGCTAAAAACTAGTGAAACACTATTGAAATACGCCTTTTCTCTTTCTTTTGTTAATGGAGGATAAACAGTCGGAGACGTTACGTAATGAGATGACGACATTATTCCATTACTTCTGGCCAGTAGAGTATGATGTGAAAGACTTAAAGAAAGATCCGTATCAAGCACCAACGAACGGCGACATTAAATGATCCTTACGCATTGAGCCTGGCAGGTTATGAAAAGAAATCTAGACATAATTGTAGGTTATATATACAAACTACTGATACAACATATATTAAAAGGGCTTGCCTCCCTGAATTGTGAAGGTTTTCCACCTGTACAAAAATGTCAGGTCACAATTCATCAATTCCAAATGAGAAAGCTTGGAGAATTTAGAAAACAACATCGTTCTAGTTAGTTTATATTTTCCGAACGAGAGTTAAAATTGAAGTAATTGGTACATTGGTCGTATCAACACAGATTTATTTATTTATTTTCATTAAAGAATACGTTAATATGTTTCTTTTTTATAGCAAAAATCAGTTGATTTATTATTTTAACGATCATTCTTGGGTTTATAAATATACTAATCATTTATTTTTTATTTTAGAATTTAAACATTTACGATAACAAATCATTTAAAACAATTATTTAAAGATTTTAATATTAAGTCATATAAAAATTAAATTACTGGTCAACTTTTTATACAATTTCCTTACAAAGTTGTTTGAAAATACAACTAAATGTGATTACACATGATGAGGACATCATGTCATCATCAGCCCAGGAGCAAGGAATCATGAGACTTGGAGAAGGAAGCATGAAGCTGAGAAGAGCTAAGGAGACATGTGAGCAGAGTTCAGCTCAAATGGAGGCCAATACGAATCCTTTCAGCTCAACCATCAATTGGAGAACACACTCAACTCACCTAGAATTCACCNCTAGAGTTCACCTCGAAGAAGAATCAGTTGAAAAGGAGTTCATATGAAGAAGATATTGAAGATACAACTTGGAAGATCTTTAATGAGCCCGCTGGAGACATACGACCACTAATAAATTCATTCCAGCCAAACGACGACGAATCAAGCAACAAGCCAAGATGTTTTGGAAACATAACTCACCAGAGAACCGAGGAAAATTGGAGGCATCCCAAAATTCTCTATGGTTTAGAAGTTATTCAGTTTGCAAACCGGGTGAAGCCCAAGTTACCCGATTTGGACCAGCGAGCACTAATTGGAGGATTGCGACTAAACCAGGAGGAATTAAGCTGTGAGCAGACCTGTTCTGGAAACTTGATTTATCAGGGAATCCGGGAAAATTTGAATCAGGCCGTAATTCATTACAGTTTGAAAGTTATTCAATTTCTAATCCAGAAGATTCTCCACTTGCCTTATTTGGAAGCTCACAGATTTAGGAGATTGCAAACGAGAAATTGGCGGCCTGAAGAGATATGTAAGCATTCAAGAGGCCTTGAACACGACCTAGAAGCATCCCCTAAGGTTCTACAATGCTCCAGCACCCAGAGGATTAGGCGAATTCTCTATTACTCACACTTACCATATTTGAGTACATTCAAGCTTGAAGCCATTAATCACCAACAGCTCTTTCACAAAGGCTGCTGCATTTTGGGCAACTTATATCACAACCAGGATGTTCCAGAGAAGCTCACTTATCCCCTCAAGCCAGCCAGNGGGTGAAGCCCAAGTTACCCGATTTGGACCAGCGAGCACTAATTGGAGGATTACGACTAAACCAGGAGGAATTAAGCTGTGAGCATACCTGTTCTGGAAACTTGATTCATCAGGGAATCCGGGATAATTTGAATCAGGCCGGAATTCATTACAGTTTGAAAGGTATTCAATTTCTAATCCAGAAGATTCTCCACTTGCCTTATTTGGAAGTTCACGGATTTAGGAGATTGCAAACGAGAACTTGGCGGCCTGGAGAGATATCTAAGCATTCAAGAGGCCTTGACCACGACCTAGAAGAATCCCCTAAGGTTCTACAATGCTCCAGCACCCAGAGGATTAGGCAAATTCTCTATTACTCACACTTACCATATTTGAGTACATTCAAGCTTGAAGCCATTAATCACCAATGGCTCTTTCACAAAGGCTGCTGCATTTTGGGCAACTTATATCACAACCAGGATGTTCCAGAGAAGCTCACTTATCCCCTCAAGCCAGCCAAATACAAAGGAGCCAACACTTACCATTTGTTTGCTGATTTCTCTCATCAATGCCCAACGGCTAGTTTGATTTGTTTGATTTATTCTTTAAGTCATATTTTCGTGTAAGAGCATTATATAAGCTCAACTTAGATCATTTGTACAAATTACCTTTCAATCAACCAAGTTAATACAAG
>OVBB01002063.1:0-11451 GCA_900406415.1 Isatis lusitanica | reverse complement strand
AATTAATTGTAAATTTTCCGTGGTAGAAACCCAATATCGTGTATAACTTGATAGCCAAAAAGGAAAAATCTAAAAAAAAGTGATTGACAAGGACTCTTTGGCGGTCTCTACATGTCCTCCAACCGACTCTCCTATTTTGTTTCAAACTGGTGAACATTTACAAATTTTATATGTTTGTAGAATATATATGTAAGACATGTAAAATCTAAACTAATATCATCTAGAACACGAGCATCTATATGTATGATGAGTAATCAAAACAACCTCTGCAACATCTTAGGGTACGTATGACCGTATGAGTAATCAAGAAGTAGCATACTACATTCTTCTTATTTAAACAAACACGATATATGATATATATATATATATATATATACTCAAAATAGGTAGATCAATTGGTATGTGTTATAGCTAGACGAACTCTTTCAATATTAATGTAAGAAAGCTAGTATACAATATTAAATTTCTTAAGATTTGTTTTCTATTTTTAAGTAAACTCTTTTAAGATTTGTATTGTTTAAAAGATTTTAGGATATTTAAGAAATAACGACAAAAAGAAAGAAATAAGAAAGATCTTCTTTCGATANTTTGTTTTCTATTTTTAAGTAAACTCTTTTAAGATTTGTATTGTTTAAAAGAATTTAGGATATTTTAAGAAATAACGACAAAAAGAAAGAAATAAGAAAGATCTTCTTTCGATCGACAAACAAGAAAAGAGATTAAGAGTTTGGCTTCAACTGAAACATTAAACAAGGGAGGGATTGTATCTTCTGAAAATTATATGTAAAACGATAAAATGACACTGTTGTTGAAAAGGGGAAGAGAGGAGAAAAGTAANAGGGAGGGATTGTATCTTCTGAAAATTATATGTAAAACGATAAAATGACACTATTGTTGAAAAGAGGAAGAGAGGAGAAAAGTAAAAACAAACCCGAGACGTGGAAGGTGGGATTTTGTCGTATTTATAGAAATTAAATTTAACCAATAGAGAAAGAAAAGAAAAGAAACAAAAAAAGAGATGGTGTGTGTAGGGACAAAGGGGAAAGGAGACAGTGAGAGAATTAATCAGGTGGAAATGAGATATAATGAAAGGAACAACACTTGGCTGTCCTGAATTGGCGCTTCTGCTGTGGTTATAACTCGTAGACATGATCCCTCACACTCTTCCTTACCCCACACCCAATTCATCATCATCATCATTAACCCANGTGGTTATAACTCGTAGACATGATCCCTCACACTCTTCCTTACCCCACACCCTATTCATCATCATCATCATTAACCCACGATAATAATTCTCTTGACTTTTTACTCAAAATATGACCAATTCGGTATATATATATACGTGTTTAACGGCAATGATGATCCTATCTGTTATTTGATCGGATTGTTGTTTAAAATGACTCAAAATCTTCGTAAAACTTGAAAGACTCTTTTGTGTATTCATTATTCATATATTTAACAGTTATATAAACCCTAGATACATCATACATGCATGGTATTACTATATATTTTGTTCGCTAGTATATTTTGGTTTGCTGTTTTACGTAGAGGATAGTCAATAAATGGCAGTCTTAGCACGTGGATATCTGTCTCAACTGATCTGACAAATTTGAGTATATAAGACTACCTTGATTGTATTTAGGTTGCGTGTCAAATTAGATATGTTAATTAAGACGTAACATACCTAAATACTAAACACGAATGCATATATTTTCATTCGAAACACTCACGCCGAGAAGTTGAATTTTGTGATCTTAAACCTGAACCTCGTCTAGACCAAAAAAAAACTGAGATATATGCTTTGGATACTTTTAGTTAGTGTCATGCATATTTTTGATACCTTGGACAATTACATGTCTAGAAGACTAGAGAACAAAACTAACACACTCGAAACCTTTAAGAATAGTACAAAAGAGGTTGATTTTGTAACGTAGGTATGATGTGATCTAGTTACATGGAAATAGTGACCTATCAGGACTCAGGAGGATGGGTGATAAAATTAAGATTTCTTTTTTCTTTTTTGTCCTCAAAATCTTATCCATATTCAATATTACAAAAGGGACAGGAGCGACAAAATGTATAATACAAAAGCTATCATGATTAATATTTATTTTGAAAGAGTTTTTCCTTTTTTCCTCCCAATATCCCTAGCTACCACTTCAATTTATAATCCAAAAATTATAAAAGGGACAGCTCCTAAGGACAAAATGCATAAAAGAATATATGAAGTAAGATCTTTTTATTAATAAAGATCTTAAAATATAGATATTTTTAGACTGGAGATATTTATAAATAGAAATATATTTAAAAAGAAAGTACAAGTAANTAATTCTCTTGACTTTTTACTCAAAATATGACCAATTCGGTATATATATATATACGTGTTTAACGGCAATGAATGATCCTATCTATTATTTGATCAGATTGTTGTTTAAAATGATTCAAAATCTTCGTAAAATTTGAAAGACTCTTTTGTGTATTCATTATTCATATATTTAGTAGTTATATAAACCCTAGATACATCATACATGCATGGTATTACTATATATTTTGTTCGCTAGTATATTTTGGTTTGCTGTTTTACGTAGAGGATAATCAATAAATGGCAGTCTTAGCATGTGGATATCTGTCTCAACTGATCTGACAAATTTGATTATATAAGACTACCTTGATTGTATTTAGGTTGCGTGTCAAATTAGATATGTTAATTAAGACGTGGCATATTTAAATACTATAAACACGAATGCATATATTTTCATTCGGAACACTCACGCCGAGAAGTTGAATTTTGTGATCTTAAACCTGGACCTCGTCTAGACCAAAAAAAAAAACTGAGATATATATATATATATATATGCTTTGCAAACTTTTAGTTAGTGTCATGCATATTTTTGATACCTTCGACAATTACATGTCTAAAAGACTAGAGAACAAAACTAACACACTCGAAACCTTTAAGAATAGTACATAAGAGGTTGATTTTGTAACGTAGGTATGATGTGATCTAGTTACATGGCAATAGTGACCTATCAGGACTCAGGAGGATGGGTGATAAAATTAAGATTTCTTTTTTGTCCTGAAAAACTTATCCATATTCAATATTACAAAAGGGACAGGAACGACAAAATGTATAATACAAAAGCTATCATAATTAATATTTATTTTGAAAGAGTTTTTCCTTTTTTCCTCCCAATATCCCTAGCTACCAATTCAATTTATAATCCAAAAATTATAAAGGGACAGCTCCTAAGGACAAAATGCATAAAAGAATATTTGAAGTAAGATCTTTTTATTAATAAAGATCTTAAAATATAGATATTTTTAGACTAGAGATATTCTAAAATAGAAATAAATTTTAAAAGAAAGTACAATTAATTTTACTCCATATTCCTCTTACAAATTTAATCTTCAGTCCACTAATAAAATGGACAACTCTTAACCACAAACTGCATAAAAATATCAGCCTTCAATGGAAGAAATTAACATTGGAAAAAATATTTTATATGTTACACAAATATATTAAATGTCTGCTAACTCCACAAAAGTTGTTGCTCATATCCCCTAAACAGTAAACACTGTAGGATCCATGTCTGCAAAAATAGATATGACTCTCCCATGTGGCACTTACCTTCTAAGTTCTAACAACAACTCAGCAAACTCTTTAGCACCACAAGCTGACATATGTTCCCCTAATAAAACTGAGCCACAAATTTGATTTTGGATCCCTTATGACGAGAGAAATTTTTGTCTCCCACCACCATGTTCTAAGGCCACTAGAGTATAGAACATTTCTCTTCTGTCTTTCAACTGATCACAACTCTTTGTAGTTTTTATGTCACATATAATGTGAGTCTCCTCTGATAACTGTCGGTGTCACGATCTGTACTCCAGTTTCTCCTTTCTTAGGAGGAAAGAAGTGAATGTGTTCATTCTTCCAGATTTAGAGAGACTAAAGAAGTCACTCCAAGGTGTTTCCTGTTTGTAAATGCCTAATATTGGTGGATACTCTCATGTTCTGTGAATGAAAAGGACCATACGAGAAATGACTTTATTACATTATTTGTTAAGGAGACAATGCCTGTCGATGTCACAGTAGTGGAAGAACTTGATCCTTTCTACTTGTGTTCTTCCACTGATTTTTCTTCTATACAACGAAAACATGATTGATTCGACGACCAGTTGGAAACTTTGGTTTTAATTTTAATAATTTGGCTCCAAAAGGAAAAAGAGAAATGCACAACTTCTTTAAAAACCAAGTCAAAACATATATTTATGTATCCAAGTTTGACATTCTTAAGTTATGATTTTTACTTTTTGCAAGTATGCCTCCAGAGTTTGGAAAAGTCATGTAAGTTTGTTTAGTACTAAACGCAAGTGCAAAGATTTGCATTTGAGACAGTCCAGACTGAAAAAAGTTATGTGATCTTGAATCTACATCATTGTCTAAACTAACTGAAATTAATATGCTTTGAAAACAAGACTTCATATGTTTAGTTACGTTAACAGTGTTTTCAGAATTCCATTATATCACTTGCTGGAGCATGGAGATCCAGAGTGCGATGCTTGTATCAGAAACTCAGCAATCGATGCAGGTCCAGAGACGATACCAACAAAGAAGCAAAAACATAGCAAATAAGCACCAAACAGAGCAACTTTACTTGCTTATTCAAAGTCATGATTGTACTAATAGTTACAAGAATGTCAAATCTGANAATTAGGTACGGCTACTATGCCGAAGATTTTCTTCTCTTTTGCCAAGAGAGGAAAGATGCAGAATTAGATGTTAGAAGCATTCAAAGCCATTACTTTGCATTGTTCATTTAAGGCCAGAAGCTGAGCTTCTTTCTTGTCAAGAAGAGCGGTTAGCTTCACGTTCTCCTCCATCAGCTTTTGAACTTCTACCTCTTTCTGCGCTTTCTCTCCTTCCAGTTGTGCTGACTTAGCAACCATCCTGTTTTCACAATGAAAAACATATGAGAATGGATCCAATAATGTAAGAAAAATAAAAAAGCAATTTGATTCCAAGTCTCAGCCAGTGAAATCAAGCATCAACCTACTGATTCCACTTGCTCCTACTCATTTTCCCGCTCACTACGCTATCCTAGACATTGTTACATACTTTGTACCTTTGTAATTGAAAAATCACATGCCTGTCTCATCATTTACATAAAAGAGCTCAGAGTTGCATACAAAAGAGATGAGACTGACCTTGCTTCGATGGTCTGGAATTGCCGCTCGGATGAAAGAAGTGTTTCTATAACATTGGTGGAAGTATTGACGTAATTTCTAAGTGACTCACACTCTGTCTTCACACGACGGAGCTCCTCTTCATTTTCAACAGCTTTTTCTCTATCTCTCCTACTATCTTCAACTAGTTTCTTTATTACCTCCGCTGTTTCGTCGAGGACAGCTTTATTCCCATGTACAATCCGTTTCATCTCTTCTAACCTCAATGACAAATTCTCGATTTGGACAGTCTTCCTTCTAATTTCTTCCTCCCCTATAATTACCCTCTCCTTTTGAAACGACGTTTCAGATTCTGCGGCTGTGACCCTCCTCAGAAGAGACTCCAGCACATCAGCGACCATTTGTACGGATTGGAGCATCTTCCAAGTATAAGCTCCATCCTCTATAACCAAGGAGTCTTGGTTATTGCTAGTTCCAGTAAACGTATCTTCTTCAACTGGACTATGAAAACTCAGAAGACTGGTGTCCTTGGCCGCTTCAGAAACCGAACTATCATCTTCTAGAACCTGTTCAGCACCGAGTGACAGATGGGCTAGAGCAGGAACGGCCAAGATTCTAGCTTTTGACCTCAGATAGCGTAAGCTTGCTGCAGCTGATTTGACCCTATCTAGCAGAACACCTAACTCCTCAGCTTGTAAATTATACTCTACATGCAACTGACCAGATTTCATCTCAAGGGCTTCTCTTGATAAAAAATCATGTGCAGCCATACTAGTAGTATCCCTGCCTTACCAGCTATTCCAAACCTCCTTTTCCAGAACTAAGAAAAAAGAAGAACCTTTCTTTCTGCAATAATAGAAAAGAAAGCTTTAAAATCCAAAGTAAAACCAAAACAACATTATCATAGTTGGTTGACCTAAAGTATAAAGAATATCAAATGGGGCTCATAATAATGTGTTAAGTAAGTCTCTTGCTGACTGAGCAAGGACAATGATTGATATGAAGATCAAGACAGCAACAATTAAAAATTAGCTACACGAAATAAATGATCCAATAGCAACAACAAATATTATACAGAACCTTTTCAGCTTCCATTGGTCCTGAAACAATATGGGTCGTCTCAGTAACAACAATTGAACATGAATATCAAGTCATCAACAAACTATGATGAAGAAGACATAGTGGTCAATGAAAAAAATAACAAGCACGACGAAACGAGAACTGTGTCAACACTCTAGAGTTTGAAACATGATCTGTAAACTATTGAGCGAAAATGATACAGAGAACACAGAGAGAAATACAGTTTCTGAAGAGAAACCGTGAATTGTCCTTGAGAGTTTCAGAAACAGATCGAGAAGAAGTTCACGAAATCTAGGATGTAATTGAACAAATTTACGGCAAAAACAAAGATCCTTACGATTTCCAGAAGATTACGTTTCGGGGTTCGCTACGGATGATTCAAGCCCGTCACCGATTGGCAGAGAATTACAGAGATTAAGGGAGAGGAACCAGTGTTAGCTTCTCCTGCTCTGACAAAAGATGTTTTGAATTTTGAGTTCTTGAAGAATAATTAGATTTAGAACTCGTGTCGGAAAAATAAAAAATGGAAATACAATATCTCTCATATTGATTTTAACTAATGGGCTTTCAAAACTAATGGGCTTTCAAGCAGATTTTAACTAATGGGCTTTTAAGACGACATGGATCATTAGTTTTGTCGGCGTGTAGTTGACATACTGTAGATAAAATACCCAAACTACCCCTATTGGGTTTATAAATCATTTACTCCGCCCTAAAAGACTCAAAAAGTAAACGAACCAAACCTTCGGAGAAGTTGTACAGTCCGTACAAAACCGAAACTTTGTTCTGAGTTTACGGGAACACACAGAGAGTTTTGGTCGTGCGTGTGATAAGTAAAGACAGAGAATGGAGCAAATCGACGAAGAGGACCCTTTTCTCCGCAAGTATCAGCCATCGGATCTCAAGATTGCTTCGGAATTTCTAACGACTTGGCTGCCTTTCTTATCTAAAGATCTCTGTAGAGACTGCGTCCATGTTCTCTCCCATCGAATCCGTTCTCTGGACCCAGGTCACGTTCATTCTCCTCAGTTTTTTTTTCCCTTCGTAATTCGAGTGAAGAAACGGAGAATTTTGGTTGCCACGAACGTTTTGCTTTTTTCCTTTTTTCTGATTGGTGGTGTTCTGAAATTTTCCAAAATTTACTTTACACTCTTGATACCAATTTTTATCATAAGTGTTGATAATTTACACCTATTTCTAAATTAATCCATAGTATAAAGATGATATAGAAAGAAAAAAGCTATGATTTTTCATCTTATGACTAAGTATGTTCCTTCTTTAATTACAGAGCATTGTAGTGGTAACACAGAGACGGTTGTTGGAGAAGACAAATCAGTTTCTGATACGATTGTGGAAAACATGGAATCTGACGAAATAGATCATAATGTAGAGGATTGTCGTGATGTTAACGCATTGCCATCTCAATCGAATGCTTCCGGGACGGAGAGTCCCAAAACGTATTGGGCTGATATGGCACAAGAGGACGGGCTCCGAGAGGAAGAAGAACAGAAGGTGAGTGAGTTAAGCACACAGGACGTTGATGACGCGACGAAGACTCCCGAGAAGCGGAAGTTGTCTAGAGAGGAAAGGGAGCAGTATCGGTTCCTGAACGTGAAGAGAATGAAATTGTTTAGTTGTTTCGAGAAAGTTAAAGGGAAACGCGTTGATATCCTCGAAGGGCTTGAGCTGCATACGGGTGTTTTCAGCGCTGCAGAGCAGAAAAGAATTGTTGATCATATCAATGAGCTACAAGAGAAGGGTCGTAAAGGAAAGCTTCAAGGTTAGTTAGTTAGTTTCTAAGCTATGGAAACTCTTAACGTAAACTTCATCTAATGTCAAACGTTTTCGTCTTCTATCTTTTAGAACGTACTTTCACTGCTCCGCTTAAGTGGATGAGAGGCAAAGGAAGAGTTACTATCCAATTCGGATGTTGTTACAACTACGCAACAGTAAGTGACTCTTTCTTTACTTTCCCTAACAACATTTGATCAATTGTGAAGAATGTGTGATAAAGAGTGTTTGCTTTTGTGTGTGTTCTGACAGGACAAAGAAGGAAACCCACCAGGGATCCTTCAAGACGGAGCTGTTGATCCAATACCATCTCTTTTCAAAGTAATAATCAGAAGGTTGGTCGGGTGGCACGTGCTTCCTCCGACTTGTGTTCCGGATAGTTGTATCGTCAATATATATGACGAAGGTGATTGTATACCTCCGCATATCGATAACCATGACTTCCTCCGACCTTTCTGCACCATCTCATTCCTCAGTGAGTGCGACATACTCTTTGGATCAAACCTCAAAATCGAAGGACCTGGTGAATTCTCCGGTTCTTACTCTATACCACTTCCCGTCGGGTAAACCTCTATAGAAGTTTGCAACTCTGCCTTTTGGTTTTTTTCCTACTGAAATTTTTCTGTGGCTTACGAGTTTTTTTTTGTCTTATTCTTTCAGATCAGTTCTAGTGCTAAAGGGTAATGGTGCGGATGTAGCTAAGCATTGTGTACCTGCGGTTCCCAAGAAGAGGTGATTTTATTAACGTTTGCTTTTATGTCCACTCTGTTACTTATTATGACTTTTATCTCACTGCTCGTTTCCTCGGTTCTGCTCTTAGGATATCGATCACGTTTAGGAAAATGGACGAGTCGAAAAGACCAGTCGGGTTCACCCCGGAACCCGATTTGCAAGGGATTAAGCCGTTGCCGTACGAACAGGCCACGCCTAGTAGTCCCACTGTTGCAGCCATTAGCTCTTCTTCAAGATCGAGCAACGACGAGAATGGTAGTAATTACAAGAATCGAGGTGGATATAGAGACGGACGCAAGCATCATGAGTCGAGAGGAAGTTATCATTCTGAGAGTCGAGAGTGGTCCTCGTCACCAAGCCAAAGAAGAGGAAAGTCACGACACAGTCCTACCACAGCTTACCGACCCAAGGTTGATAATAAGACTACTAGCTCCGACACGGTCTAAGAATTTTGGTTTTGTAGTATGAAATTATTTGATTGATTTTTTACCACATGATAAAATATAGAAATTGCTACTAATAAACTATGGGCAAAAAGTAAAGGTGACAGCTTCTAAAATGTTTAAGGTGGCAATGGAGAAGGTAATTAAACGATGACAAACTTACAATTATACTATTATTTTTTCGTTTCGTTTCTTTTTTTAAAAAAAAATCAAACAAAATTGGGAGAATCAAAAAAAAAAAAAAAAATAGAAAGTAACAAAAAACCTAGATCTAATGGTAAGGATTTTGCCACATAGGAGGTTTTGGATAGATAGTAAATTATAGGTTTTATATGGTTATTTGGTGTAATTTCTCACTAATCTAGAAGTCCAAAGTTGTAAATTTTATAACAAAAAAAAAATACTTGCATCTTATCTCGACTTAGATAGAAAAATCCAAAATTGTTGAGTCTCATATAATATTCTAAACAACCAGAAACGAGAATGTCCCTTGCATTGAGAGTAGACATGCAAGGCTTTCTACATTAAATTACTTTCTATCAATTTCAGAATATTTGACTTATTTTCTGCACTACTGAAATTTGATCATTTGGACTTTATATAAAAAAAAGTGGGACCTTTATAATAATAATAATAATAAAAGGGACCATATAAATATAACTCGGCTGCGCAATTTCGTTGCACTGTAACGCTCGTGTTCTAGAGGTCCTCGCTCTCTCTTTAAAGAGAGCGTATCGCAGAGAGACAAAAGAAAAAAGAAAAAAAGAAATGAGAGGGAAAATTGCGTAAGAGAATCGGACATAATCGTTTTCCTCGAGGTCATTCTTGTTGTTCCCTCACAGAATCAACGAAACTTCCTCTCTTTCAAATTCGCAAATTTTGATAAACCCTCACTACTTTCTGACCTAGTCGACCACCTTAGGCTTGGCGGTAAGGATCGTCGCAGCTTAGGAAAAAAAAAGCACCCGGAGAGGAGGAGGTTGAAGCAACCGTATACAATTTCTACCGCGACGGAACCCTAAGACAGCGTCTGAGCCAGCTTTTTTTGTTGGTTTAGCCATGAGTCCAGTTCAGAATTTTGAGCAGCACTCCCGTCGTCTCGTGGAGCCTGACCTACGTAATCACCACTCACTCTCCTCTTTCTCTTGTTTATATCGTGCTTGTGCTGTTTGTTCTCTGAGGGAAAGCTGTAACCTTTAACTTTTTTTTTAAAAAAAAATTAATTTTTGTCAGCGAAGTTTTTGTTTCTGGTAGTTATGGCTCTGGGGAATTTTTACTCAGCTTCGTGTCAAGTTTTCTACTGGGCAATCGATTTTTTTTGTTCAATTAAAAATTGAAGTGACACTCACATCTTTTTGTTTGTTTGTTGATTTTGTCTTCTGTAGCTATTCAGACGAGGATTGACATGGTGGTGGAGGTCAGGGACAGCCTTGAGATTACACATACGGCTGAGTACTTGAATTTTCTTAAATGTTACTTCCGGGCATTTTCGGTGATTCTTCTTCAGTTTACAAGGCCTCAATTCATTGATAACCTCGAGCACAAACTACGGAACATCGTCGTCGAGATCCTCAATCGTCTACCACATAGCGAGGTTCTTCGTCCCTTTGTTCAAGACCTCTTGAAAGTTGCAATGCAGGTGCTCACGACAGACAACGAAGAGAATGGGCTTGTATGCATTCGCATAATTTTTGACCTTCTTAGGAACTTCAGGCCGGCATTAGAAAATGAGTTTCAACCATTCTTGGACTTCGTAGGCAGGATCTACCAGAACTTCAGATTGACTGTCAGCCATTTTTTCGACAATGTCAAAACGGAAGACGTGAAACCTTTGGACATATCTACACCATCTGATCAGTCGCTGTCCCTTACCACACATTTCAGGAATGGGAGGATTAACCCGAGTACGCGTTCATTCAAAATAGTCACAGAGAGCCCCCTCGTCGTTATGTTTCTTTTCCAGCTCTATAGCAGACTTGTTCAGACCAATATTCCTAACTTGTTGCCCCTGATGGTTGCTGCTATATCTGTCCTTGGACCTGAGAAAGTGCCTTCACGTTTGAAGCATCAGTTCATCGAACTGAAGGGTGCTCAGGTTAAGGTGAGACAATGTTTCTCTATCAGGAAGTAAACCGTAACCTTATTTGGACGGCGAGATATATACTTTTCCTTAATGCCTACATTGCCTTCTTGTTTCGCCTTAATTATTTTGTTT
>OVBB01002059.1:1996-12353 GCA_900406415.1 Isatis lusitanica | reverse complement strand
CTTCCGTGCATGACTTTCCTTGGTTCTTTTCTTTTCGAGATCGCTTGACAGGTTGCTTGACAGTCTCTAACATCTTGAAGATCCCAGGCCTCTTTCCAGCAGCCATTACAATATCACAACAATCATCAGCAGAAGTTTCCNGGGAAAAAAACATCACAGTATGTCATTAAAAAGACACATTTCTAGACACACCGGAAACAAATAATTGTCCTAAAATCAACCACAAATAAAAGGGAGCAATAAACCAGCTAAAAGAAGAGAAAAATATACAGATTGAATTAACTATCTGGTGGTCTCAGCTAAAAGAATAATCCTTTTTCCGGTTGAAGCATCGGCATTACTAAGTACGTATCTACTTATTCAGCAAAAGTGGCAAATAAAAACATAAAAACTAGATGCTTTCTAGAAGAAGGCCTCAAGTCAGGATTCACAGTAACCATCAGCAGTGGTTGCTATCAAATGAAACTCAACAAAAATTAGCCAAGAAGATGAAAATAAGGAAAGCCTTAAAGCAGATACTTTGCTATTAGGCTACTGTAATAGCCAGCACAAAGATTCGATTGAAAATGGAGGCTTTGGGGAAATGAGTGATACGTCTTGCACAGCTTTCATTGAAGAGAGTTTTTTTAAAAAAGCACAATGGCAAAAAGAAAGATTCCCTCTATGACCAAACCGGAATCAATTCACAGATCAATTTCACCTCTTTCAGCTAATTCAATAAGGATATAATCAGAGAGATCGCATGATTCTAAGGAACAATTGAAGCTGCACCTAAAGGAAACACATTTACGAGATTGCAAACTTGCCCCAATTTGCAAAAATAGGATCGAAAGCAGCACATGTAGATCTAGCCAGAGAGAGATGCTCACCGGTTCTGATACTGAGGGTTGTGGAGGACTAAAAACGAGGGAGAGGAAGACGAGGAGGAGGAAGAGGGAGGGGAAGGAGGAGAGCCGTTGTGCAAGAGCTCTTGAAGCTGGCCGATGAGCTGTCTGAGCATGGCAAGCTCTTCTTCCATGCCCCGACAAAGACAAAAAGAGAGTGCCTTGAGAGAGAGAGAGAGAGAGATCAATGGCAGTCAAGAGGAGCAGCCATTCATCAAAAGAACTGAAAACAGAAAAGGANAACCTCCCATCATCTCTCTCTCTTAAAAACCATTCTTCTTCTTCTTCTCTGCCTTGAATTGTCTTTTTCTCTCTCTTTTGCTTCATCTTTTTCCATGTCAGTTGGCCCCATATGATTATTTCTTCGCAATTATTCCAGCTTCTCCTCACATTTCCTCTTTTGCCCCTTCCTTCTTTTTCTTCTCTCTTCCCTTCCTACTTTATTCTTCTGTACGTTATTATTTTCTTTTATTGCAAAATTCTACAACAACAATAACAATTCCACACTTCCTCGTTANGTTATAACTAATGTGAAAAAACCAAATATTTTCCAGCTAAGTGATAACCTATAGTACAAAGGTTTCTTAATTTCTTTTGAACAAATAATCGCATCAAGAGTTGTATGTTATGATTGAGTATTATGGAAACAAACATTCAACTGCAGTGGTTTTGATTAGTCTGTATAAAAGAACTTTCTAATTTAAGGATCATATGCAAGAGAGGAAGAAGGCAAAAGTCAGGTCTGTGGTGGAAGATAGATATGTTGCAGCATNAGATCTTTGGCTGACCCAAAACTCACGAGGAATGTTTTGTCCACCGTACACGTCAAACGTATTGTTCAAGTTTCTAAAACCCATTATTTTCGGGGGAAAAAAACAGACAGCTCCAAAACAAACATTCGAAACAAAACCATCTATTTCCATCGAAAAAAATCCTATGTGAAAATAAATATTTTAATGCAGATGACCGTAATTTACAATGTGTGTTTATTGCTATGGAGATGGACGAGTTTCCCACGCGCAACCGAATGTTTATTTCGGATAATTAGTGAGCCCTAAAAGGAAAAAAAAGAATGAATGATGTCTAGAAATGACTGTCAGCTAGAAACTGGAAAAAATTGAACATGAGTATGTGCCATCGTTAGGAGAAGACTGCAAATAACTTGATTCCTAAAAGTTATCTATATTTCTTGTTGTAAGAAAGTCGTTGATTGAGTGTGCAAGTTAGGAAAAAAGGAAGAAAATGTGTGTGCATCGAATGTAATTAATTACATGTGCATAGTTTGCCTGTGTTATCTTTTTCTTTTGGTGTAATAATTAAGTTTTCAAAATCATTCCACAGGGAATGTAAAGTAGTCGTAAAGCGTGGGGGTTCATTTTTGTCATCCCATCAATATGCTTTGCTCAATCATGTCACTTCCATTTAACATAGCAATTACCTATATATTTTAAAAATAAAATGATGAGATAACTCATGATAACCTCTTATTAGTGTTCCCTTTTTTCCTCCAACTATTTTTCTTACATGTATATCTACGGTCCAATTGAGGTAAAAAACAAAAAATTATTAGTAACGTTTACTTTTCTTCTCCCCCATCATTTGCTTGTTCCCTGAATAAGAAATTTCGTTTTCTTGCTTCTATTGACTCTTTGACTAGAAATGTTCACGACAACTTTTGTCCTTTTTGTGGATCAAACACTTGTTCGTGTGAAGACTGTATCAAGTCAACAACCAACCGCGTGGTGTCTCCATCACATTGGAATTCTCAGCGAGTAACACTTTGATCATCACGACTAGTCCCTTGGAATGTTGATCAACCTTGATCTTTAGTTCACCCAACTGTTTGGCCGAGTCATATAAACCGGTCCGAGCCGGAGGAAAATAGTTTCACTAAATCCGCGGGAAATAGTTTTTAACCGTATTTTTGTGTTTGGTATCACACACGGTGCACCAAGTTGAGACAGTCAATAATAATACTGATACAAAAGCCATAACAACAGTGGCAACTAACTTGAAGAAAATATTAAAGGTTGGATTTTTTTAGAAAAGAGACTCAAAATTCTTCATAAGTAAAGAGAAAGTTAACGCATTCTACAGTATAAGGGAAAAGGAGACTAGGCAGAAGAAGAGAGATTCAATTTGGAAAACTGCTTCTTGTAGCTTGAATGCAATCCCGTTTATGCCATGCCTCCGCTAGTTGCAGTCCTGATGATCTGGAAGAGAGCTGTAACAAAGCGCATAGAAAGTTAATAAACATATCAACACACATACAAATAGGATGCGTCCATGTTCATACTATAACAAAAAGATTCAGATTCAATCAAGTCCATGTTCGTTATTGGTGCTATATAAAAAGAGGAGTTACTAGGATGCGTCCGACATAATCAAGGAGCACGAAGCCTAACTAAAAGAAGCTATATGGTGCCTTCAACATAGAACAGCTTTCAACAAGTAAAGTTGTGAAGTGAAATCAGAGGAGGTACTCACATGAACCAATGACGACGAACACAAAGAAGCCGAGCAGGATGGGTCCGACAGGGTAATCCTTGCCCTTCTTGGTGGTGGTCTCGGGAACAAAGCCTCTCTTTGTAATGTTCTTGTCGAACTTCTCCACCTTCCTGTCTGCGAGTCGCTTTGAAGTTGTCTGCAATTACCAAATCAAAGCCAGAGTCAATGATCATTATTATATATTGCCCATTATATGTCTACGTAGATATAGTAATGGTTCTTTATATGATCAAGCCTATTCATCGTAATCAGAATCTCTTCAACAAAACATCCAATTTTGGGTATCGATTTGACGATTCATACCTTAATGCAAATTAAAAATAAGAAATTAGGCAATGCCAGATAAGATTCAAGCAATGTATCTAAATCAAGCAACAATAAAACATAAATGTAATTAAGAACTCACCTAATCCAACTCAAATTAGATCCAATTTCGTCATATTATTCGGTTTCGTTTTAGCTAATCGATTGAGAGATTAAGAGATCAATTTAGGCATGATGCCAAATTTCAAGCACAGAGAAAATCCTTGATATATATATAGCTCATTACACGATCTAATCCTCAATTTATACCACACATACGGAGACAGATCGGATGTACAAAGCATAGTTTTAAATATGAATCTCCAGAAAACAAACAAAGTCCCATGATTCGATGGACAAAACAAACCACAAGAAGGGTAATAGGCAAACATCGAGATGATAAGGACTTACCATGATTACGCTTGAAATTAATAAGGAATCGAATTGACGATCGCGAGCCGAAAGAAAAAAAACTCTCCTTTTTGTCTTTTTTTTTTTTTTTCTAGCTTTTGTCTTCTTCTCGTTTCAAAAGTCTGATACCGTCTTTAAATAGGATCGGTAATGCAACTCACCGCGTACGTCGTCTCGTCACAGCCATTATGTGATTGGGTAACGAGACGTGAGAGATCTACGTGGCGGTCAATGATTGGACTTCTAATATTGGGCTTTGAAATACTGGAGAAAGCCTGGTCATATGCACAAAAATCGGACGCAAGAGTCCACCTGAAAATGGAAAATAATATTCGCGGTCGTGTTTGAAAGTCAAAGTATTACGAACTGGAGTAGTTATTTTTCATCTTTAAGCATTTCGAGCACGTTCGTACGGTGAAGGATGCAGTGTGTTTGCTTGTTGTAGACAAAGCAAAAAAAAAAGAGTACACGAGTTCACTTATGAATTTCCGTCGACCAAATTCCGCTTTCAGACATGAATTAATATCTACACTTGTGTTTGGTGGTAATCAATTGAAGAATGATCAAAATTCACATTTTCCACAAGTACATTCGTTAAGCTAAACTGACAATACCGATTGAGTTAGTTGTAAGAACCATCTGAAGCACTACGAGAGAAAAGAAGAGAAAAGAAAGTAAGCTATCTTCAACTTTATATCACAAGAAGTATGTATAAGTAAATGTCCACTCCCTATCTTGGACGATGATGATAATGAAGAAGCTGCACTGATCTAATAGAAGAATCCTAAATCATTCACACACATACACACAATACTATGCCTCTCTTCCCTGTCCAACGCAACTCAGAATAGAAGATTCCAGCTGCAACTCATCTACAAACCACGAGTTTTGGTGTCCCAATCAGAGAAGAAGAAAGAAAACTTTACAGTGGAAACTGGTCTAAGTTTATGCCCGGCCACAATATGGTCACACAGGCCTTTCTATATACACTCTTTTGCAATCGTCAATCTGTTTTTTTTTTCTTTCTTTTTTCCTACAAGAAAGTTCAAAAAGGCGTTAATGGCAATACAGAAAGAGTCGTTTTTTTTTCCTAGACGGGATGATAGCGAGCGATAGATGTACGGGCTTACTACTACTTTGAGATGCAGAGGAGACACGCGTTTTTCATTCACTGTTCTTCTTCCAACTCCATTCCCTCCTATGATTCTGTATCTGAAGGGGAATTGAAAAAACGAGAAACTTCCCGGTACAGCTGCTCTGCTTCAAAGGGTTTTGATACATACCCATCCATTCCACACTTTAGACATGCCTCATGCGTTGCTTGAATCACGTCCGCAGTCATTGCTAACACCGGAAGATGCCAACTTGATTTGTTACCTTCCTCTGTTGTCAAAGCCTCACCACTCGTAGTTCTCTTGTTCATCTCCTCTTCCATATCCCGTATTCTCCTTGTAGCCTCAAATCTACAAAACATGTCAAGTCTCTATTTACATGTTTCAAAACATATCACAAAACTGCTATAACAATCATACATACCCATCCATTTCTGGCATTTGAATGTCCATGAAACAAGCATCAAACTCGTGGGGTGGCTTAAGCAATGAGATTGCCTTTATCCCACTCTCAGCGCAGACCACATCAGCTCCATACTTTTTCAGAGCTCCCGCTGCCACTCTGAGGTTCACGTTGTTATCATCCACGATTAAGATTTTTCTCCCAAGGAGAAGATTTCTGAGAATCAATGCAGGAGGTCCCTTGTGTTGAGAACTTTCCCTGTTCCCAATGCCCAATCCTCTCTGCAAAGTTGCTGCTAGCATACTCGCCCTTAATGGCTTCACTATAACCATCGGAGGATCTATACTGGTGCTTAAACTATCTGATATTGAAAAGTCTATTGAATTTGCTAGCAAAATCAATTTAGGAGAATGGACAAGAGGGTCTTTCTGTTGGTTCTTAATGAACACATCTGCTTCCCTGTTCCATATTTCTTGCTCTATGAGTATCATATTCACAGTGGTGGCGCAAGTCTTCATAAAACTTAGAGCCTGCTCAACACGTGAAACTACTTCGACTCGAATTCCCAGACGCTGAAAATGGTACGACGAGACTTGCGCCCTAGCAGGCCTATGGTCCACAACCACAGCTCTCATTCCCTGAAACTCCGAGAACATGGGCTGGTTGTTGCTCTGCGGTTCGTTCTTTCTCTCAGTTGAATGCATGCCATTGGCAAACACGGCAGTAAACGTGAATGTGGACCCGACCTTGGGAGTACTCGAGAACCCAATTTCTCCCTTCATCAGTCCGACTAGACATTTGCTTATGCTAAGCCCAATTCCTGTGCCTCCATGCGTCCTGGATATGGACGGTCCAACTTGCATGAAAGGTGTAAAAATACGGGACTGCGCTTCTAAAGGGATCCCTACACCAGTATCCTCAACTGAGACGATAAGGTTGATTTCAGGCGGAGACAATGCAAAGCTCCGATGCCCATTGGAGCTGAAAGCTTTAAAGTTTTCCCAGCTCCTCTGCCGGTCTGCAACTGGAAGCCCGCTCAGTGTACTTTCTGTAGATGATGCTGTCTCTGCATCGATAGAGTCTAATAGCTCCTCCATCAAATGAACAGTTACAAAGATGTGTCCTTTCTCAGTGAACTGCCATGATATATATAAACGAGATCAGCTACTTTAATCAGTGATCTAGGATCCAAGGAATGATCAGCAAAGTATATACCTTGATCGAATTACCCATAAGATTTGTGAGTATTTGTCGAAACCTTCCAGGATCCCCAATTAACATTTCCGGAACACGGTCAGATATGAATACTGCCAACTGCGTTCATCAGCAACAATCGAAAAATTAGTTGGAAAGACTTGATACAAGCTTACAAACCTTGATTTTCCAAATCAGGAAGATCATTTGTAAGTTACCTCGACCCCTTTTTCTTGGGACTTGCCAGCAAAGAGTGACAGGACGTCATCTAATATTCCTCTCAAATCAAACCGCACCTCCTCAAGCTCAAGCTTTCCAGATTCAATCTTCGCTTGGTCCAAAACCTCGTTTATTAGCGACACTAAAGCTTTTCCACTTGCCTGTGCGGTCCTAACATAATCCTGTTGCGTAACATCTAACTCTGTGTCCATAAGCATATGCAGCATTCCTACAGCCCAAATCAAGTCAACATGAGATCAAAAGTTCAAGGTATCTAGTTCAGTTAGGTCTTGATAAATTATTCATGGAGCAGAGGAGAAGAGAAGGAGTTTGATACTTACCAAGCACACCATTCATAGGAGTTCTGATTTCATGTGATACAGTAGCAAGGAACTGCATAAAATAACAAATTAAAATTTACAACCTCTCCCCCTCTAACATAGAAAGCTTAACACACTGTGGGAAACTATCAACTGGGGATGATGTATGTACCTGTGACTTTGCAACATCTGCTGCTTCAGCCTTTTTCTTGAGCTTCTCCATTTTATGACAATCTTCTTCAACTCTGTTTATCCGACTCACGGTTGCATGGAATATATGTGCAACAAGCAACGCAATCACAAGGATACCAAAAGAGGTCACCATTGATAGCACTGGCCATGGTGGTTTCTGCTTAAATCTGCAAAGAGGAACAAGCTCACAACGGAATGTTAGCACATGAGTTCTTGCAAACAAGAAGAAATAACAGACATGTTGAATCGGCCCAAGTACCTGCAACGCATTTCATGCTTTCTAAAAGGATCGCCAAAGATTAGTGGACTAACATGTTCCAACCCATCAACCGACACATTTGAACCATACATGCTAATGGGTTGAGAGTTATTGGTGGTATCGTATACATTGACAAGAATCGTTTGCTTGCTAGCCAGCTGCTGAAGTAAGTTTTCCACCAGGGACTCAATGTCAAACACTCCACCAAGATACCTTCAGAGGCATCAAAAGAGATCAATGAGTAAAAGTAATATCTGGAAATCTTATACACAATTGTTAATTCACACGCCTATGCTACACACCCGTTAGTAGCCTCAATTCTCTCTTTCGGCGTGGCATTGGAAGGAAGATCTCTCTTGTAGACTGCAAATGTCAAGATCACCCCAAGTCTATTTGTCTTTATCAATGGGAAAGGAGCTGTCAACACCCCTTTACCTGAACTCCTGGCCCGCAACACGTTTTCACGATCTTCCTGTCAATAAGAACTCAGTGAGATTGACTCAACTCTCAGTTAAAGTAGTGCTCTAAACTATAACTATAATGACCACAACAACTTCAGATGCAGAGCTTGAGTTATGAACCAGCCCTGTCAGCAGAAATCGCACAGTAAAAATCAGAACAAGCAAAAGAGCTTACTTTCCCGGAAAGCACATCGAGAGAAACAACGTGGGAAACCGTGTCCTGAGCAAAGATGACAGGAGCATACTCTTCTTGAACAGGGGATGGTTCCAAAGCTTCCGGGTCATATTCATCCTTGTGAACTGGGTTTTGTTCAAGAGAATCCATCCTCCTAATAATCCAACCTTGTTGCCTCTCAAATTCTTCCCTCTCTGAATGGAGCACTCTCACAGCATACGCGACCCCGCTCGTGAGAGGCCTCTCAAAGGAAGTTCTATCAGTGTACTCTGAGAATGTCCTCTACACAAAGCTTCTTGATGTTAGTTCACTAAGTACTCAAGAAGATAGAAATCAAGCTACCAAGTGTTAGCACTCTAAGAACCATCAAAAAGAGCGATCGATCATATACTGCATCGTAGGAACAACTTATGTTCAAGAAGCTAGACTAGATCTCAGCCATCAACCAAAATTCCAGGAATACCTAGAGGTTAATATCAGAACAGAATCTTGAAAAGATTGGGAGACAAGAAGATGAGGAATGAAAAGATACCTGATCGATAGCAGAAGGATTCTTGCCGTGGTGGAAGGTGGAGATCAAGATAGACATAGCTTGAACATGATTCATGCTAACGTTGAACTGATCCTGCAGCATACGAGCTCTCTCGTCGCACATACTAGCCAGCGTCTCTTTCCTCTTCTCCATAGCTTGAGAGCTAAAGTACCAGAAAGTCCAGAAGGAGACCAAAACCCAGAAGACGACCCAAGCAACCACCACCTTCCTCCACCATGTCTTGCCGAACCTAACGGAGCCAAAAAGCTGATGAGAGAAACTCGGGATCTTGAGTCCGCTGCCGGAGATCTTGTTCCAGAAGAAGCACATCTTGCTCTTCTTCTTCATCGTAGTCATCTTAGTCTTCTCAGGATCACCGACAGAGCCAAGGGGAAGACCAGACTTGTCCTCGATCCCACCATCAACGAACCAGGAAATGAACCAGCAGCATAGCATCCAGAAGAGCTGCCCAATCTTCACCCCAAACCCTAGCACGTGGAACAAACTCATCCACCACTTGAAAAACACGATTGATCAAACCTCTCCAGACAAAACAGAGTGATTGCAACCAGCTCAATTCAAGAGCAAGGGGTCAGAAACCAGAACGTTTAGAACCAAACAAAACCAAACTGTACAGAAGGGGGTAGGGAGAATCACAGAAGAACCTTTTTTTGGTTTTATCCTTATAGCCACACCCAAGAACAAGAGAAGAGAAAGAAACCAAGTCAGAGGAACGTGTCAGATTAGACTACCCAAAGGCTTCAAATTTAGAGATCAAAANGATCAAAGATGACGACAGGTTTGAGAAACAACCAAAAAAACAAAAAAAAAAAACAAAAGGGCAGAAACATGAACAGGAGCTTAAAGTTCCAAAGTGAGATTCCTTGAAATCCAAAACAGGAAACAAGAAATTCTATAGCGTGTACGTGAATTCGCTCGAGCTTGGTCCAATACAACAGAAAATTTGAGTGTTATTATGGTGACGATGATTATGAAGGAGAGAGAGAGCTAATAAAGCAAGGAGAAGGTGAGAAAGTGAATGAAAAAAAAAAAGGAGCTTGAGGCTTCAGTGGATATCTAATGGAGGAAAGGAACTAAGAATTAGGAGGAGAAGCAGGAGAAGAAGAATCTATCATCGGAAAAGATGAGAAGAATATGGTGGAAGACAAATGTCTGCTTCCTCTCTCCTCTCTCTCTATTATCTGATTATCTTTCTATTTCTTTTTCATACTTCCAGCAAGAAAAAAAAACAAAATACTTTTACTCACTGAACACACATAATTCAAGCAAATACTTCTAATTTCATATCCTGATATTCAGTGATGATGCAGTTAAATTCCATTTGCAAATTGGGAAATGTGTACAGATGATGATTTTTGTCTGA
>OVBB01002057.1:0-12353 GCA_900406415.1 Isatis lusitanica | reverse complement strand
GAATTATTTCTGTCGTAACGTATTTTTGGTCCTTGATCGGGGTATTACAACCCCGGTGTGGGTCCGTTTTGCGCACTTACCCGTGAATTTCTACCATCGCTCGATCCTAATGGGTATTTTAAAGGGACTAGGGCATCCAGTCAAGGTGGATTTGGCTACTTCGAACCTAGAGAGAGCGCGTTTTGATCGGGTGTGCGTCGAAGTCAATCTCAAGAGACCTTTGAAGGGGACAGTTCTTGTGAATGGTGAAAGATATTGTGTGTCGTATGAAGGCCTTACTACCATCTGTTCTTTGTGTGGAGTGTACGGGCATCTAGTGCATACATGCCTAAAGAAAATCCCTGAGAAAACAGACGGTGCGAATGGGAGTGAGACCACAAATGTGGTGCATATGGAGGTGAACTCCGGTGATGATGGTTTTATTCCGGTGACAAACCAGCGGCGACCGGTGAATGAGGGAAAGCGTCCGTCGATGAAGGAAAATAAGGAAAGGAGTGTATCACGAGTGAATCCTCAGGGATTGGGGAAAGAGAAAGATTTTTCAGATTTTCTAGATGCCAACAGCTTTGGTAGGTTGGGAGAAGATTTGGAAACTGTGGAAATCCCAACTTTAAAGCGTATAAATGAAGAAGATAAGGAGAATATTGAGGATCAATCGAAACAGAATATAAGTGTTCTGCAAGGAAAGTCAAATGTGTTTGGAACTAATTTTATGTCCGACGCCCGACAAAAAAAGGGAAGCAAAAGGAGAAAATTCGGGACCCTTATTAGATACAAACAGGCCCATAATGGCAGGCCCAGACAAGGACTGGTTTTTTTCCCAGTTGGAGTTGAAAATGAAATAACATCGAATGGCAAAAGAATGAGAGTTGAGAAGGAAATTCCCGACAGAGCGAGGTCGGAGAAAATTCTTAAAAATGTGAGTTCAAGCGGTGATTAGACTCTACGATTACGAGATGAAGAACTGGATAATCCTATGGAGAATTCAGTCCGCGAATTTGAGCAGAGAGACCCTGAGTCACAGAGAAGTGCATCGAAAGATGCTATGGCTCTGGTTCTCGCCTAACGGGTGCCCCGGTGATTCTGTTACCTTATAACATGTTTAAGATGAATTGTCTTTTCTGGAATTGCCGGGGGGCGAATAAACCCAACTTCAGACGTTCGATCCGATATATTCTGAAAAACAACAAAATGGACTTCCTTGCTCTGTTCGAAACGCATGTAGGCGGTGATAAGGCGATGAAAATCTGTCAGAATTTGGGATTTGATAACTCTTACCGTGTAGACGCAGTGGGTCAGAGTGGCGGTATATGGCTGTTTTGGAAATCGCAAGCGGGTACAGTGACAATTTTGGAGACATCACACCAGTTTATTCATGCTCGTGTGGTCACGAACTCGGCTACTATTCAGTTGATTGTTGTGTATGCAGCTCCAACTGTGTCTCGTAGGAGTGGTTTATGGAATCAGTTGAAGCAGATTATTGAGAAGTTGAGCGATCCAGTGTTGGTAGGAGGATATTTCAATACTATCTTAAGACTCGATGAGAGGACAGGAGGTAACGGAAAACTTTCTACTGATTCTCTAGCTTTCGGTAGTTGGATTAATGACCTTGCCCTTGTGGATATGGGCTTTAAAGGAACAACTTTCACTTGGAAAAGAGGGAAAGAAACTCGGAATTTTATTGTGAAGCGTTTAGACAGGATACTATGCTGTGCACAATTAAGACTTCGTTGGCAGGAGGCAGTTGTGTCTCACCTCCTGTTTCTTTCATCGGATCATGTTCATATCTACGTTCAGCTGGATCTGGAGAAGAAAGGTAACCCACGAAGGAGACCCTTCCATTTTGAAGCCGCCTGGCTCAAACACGACAGTTTCAAGGAGCTTCTCCAAGCTTCATGGAATGGGAACTTGCGAATCCTGGAAGCTCTTATATCTTTGAAATTTAAACTCAAAAAGTGGAATAAGGAAATTTTCGGGGATGTGAGGCAACGAAAAGATAAACTGATGCAAGATATGGTTCAAAATCAGAAGGATCTTGAAGTTACTCCGAGTGATGCTCTATTGGCTAGAGAAGCGGTTTTATAGAAGGGATTTGATATTTTCCTGGAGCAGGAGGAGGTACTCTGGTATCAAAAATCCCGAGAGAAATTGATTGTTCTTGGGGATAGAAATATGAAATCTTATCAGACCAGCACTGTTGTGAGAAGGAAGAGAAACCGTATTGAATCGCTTAAATCTGATGATGGGCATTGGATAGAGGATCCGAAGTAGTTAGAGAGTCTAGCCACCGCCTACTATACAAGGCTATACTCAACGGATGATATTAGCTTAGAGACAGAGCTGTTATCTCAAGAGGGTTTTGTTGATCTGTCTAGAAATGATATCATGGATCTTGAAAAGCTTTTTTCTGTTGCAGAGGTCGAGAGTGCTGTCCGATTGATGGGAAAATATAAAGCTCACGGGCCTGATGGCTATCAGCCGATGTTCTACCAGGAATGTTGGGATGTTGTGGGGGAATCTGTGACTTGTTTCGCGTTGGATTTTTTGAATCGGGGGTGCTACCTACAGGTACGAACGACGTTATTGTAGTACTTATAGCGAAAGTGTTAAAACCTGAAAGAATTATGCAGTTCCGTCCCATTAGCCTATGTAATGTTCTTTTTAAAACCATTACTAAAGCAATGGGGTTGCGCTTGAAGAAGATTATGCCAAAGCTTATCGGTCCACCGCAAGCAAGTTTCATTCCAGGGAGATTAAGCACGGATAATATAGTAATCGTGCAGGAGGCGGTTCACTCCATGCGACGGAAACAGGGTCGCAAAAGCTGGATGTTACTTAAATTTGATCTCGAGAAAGCCTATGACCGTATCAGGTGGGATTTCCTGGAAGATACACTTTGGGCAGCGAATCTCCCGGATACATGGATCCATTGGATTTTGCAGTGTGTCATAAACTCGAAGATGAGTCTCTTGTGGAATGGTGAGAGAACTGAGTCTTTTAAACCGCAGAGAGGGCTTCGACAAGGAGACATGTTATCGCCATATCTCTTTGTTCTCTGTTTAGAGCGCTTGTGTCACCAAATAGAATTTTCGGTGGCCAAGAAAGAGTGGAAGCCGATTTATTTGTCGCGAGGAGGGCCAGTCTTATCGCATATATGTTTTGCTGACGACCTAATCTTGTTCGTTGAAGCTTCAATCTCTCAGATCAAAGTGATTTGTCGAGTTCTGGAGAATTTTTGTCAAGCGTCGGGGCAAAAAGTAAGCTTGGAGAAATCTGTTATTTACTTCTCTGCAAATGTTCATTGGAATTTAGCTGAAGCAATAAGTCGGGAAAGCGGGATCAGAGGTACAAGTAACCTGGGGAAGTATTTTGGTATGCCTTTCTGGCAGAAAAGAATAAATAAGGAAATGTTTGGAGATGTAGTCGTGAAGGTCTCATCAAAACTCGCGGGATGGAAAGGTAGATTTCTGAGTTTGGCGGGGAGAATAACCTTAACCAAATCTCTCCTGGCCTCTGTACCTGTGCATATCATGAGTTCTATCGGTTTGCCGAAATCAACCTTGGATCAACTGGACAAGATTACGAGATCATTCATATGGGGAAGTGAGGAGGGACATAGAAAACAACACTTGGTCTCTTGGCACAAAATCTGTAAACCTAAGCGGGAAGGTGGATTGGGTATTCGATCAGCTTGTGAGATGAATATAGCGTTGCTGGCGAAGCTTGGATGGCGTCTGTTAAATGCGACTGGCGGTTTGTGGGCTCGGATTCTGTGGAGTAAGTTTCGTGTTCGAGAGCTATATGATCCTTCTTGGTTGATCAGTCAGAGTTCGTGGTCACCAATTTGGCATAGCCTAGTGCTGAGTTTTTGTCAGGTTGTTCTCCCGGGAATTAGCTGGGTTAGTGGGGATGGGAATCGTGTCCGGTTTTGGCTTGATAAATGGTTGCTGGATGAACTACTGCTAGATTTGAGCATGGAGGATGTTCCGGGAATATTGTAAATGGAACTGTTCGAAATTTTTGGCAACCGAGACGATGGTGGGATCTCCAAACAATTGAGCCGTTCATCGCGGAAGAGAATAAACTGCGGCTTCTTTCAATGGTGACTGATGATGTCACAGGGTCAACAGATAGGATCTCTTGGGGACAGAGTAATAATGGCGTGTTTTCAGTGAGTCTGCGTACCAACTCTTAACTCGGGATTTGGAACCTCGCCCGAATATGCAAGCGCTTTATAATCGCATATGGAGTGTGGTGGCGCCAGAATGTGTCCGGGTATTCATATGGCTGGTCACACATAACGCTGTCATGACAAACATGGAGAGGAAAAGACGACATCTGACTGATAATGGAGTCTGTCCGTTGTGTAAGGGAGGAGAAGAATCACTTATTCATGTATTGCGTGATTGTCCGGCTTCTGTATGGATTTGGCAGAGGATTGTATCACCGAGTCGAACAGATCAATTCTTTCATCAACCACTACTTCAGTGGTTGTATATGAATCTCGTGAATGATGCTGCAGGAGTAGGTGAATCATGGCCAACTTTATTCGCTATGACGATCTGGTGGTGCTGGAAATGGAGGTGCGGTTATGTTTTTGGTGATGATGGCAGATGCAGAGACAGAGTAGGTTGGGTGAAAGATAGAGCCAAAGAAGTGAAACAAGCGAATGAGAAGCTGTGAGGTAAGTCGCGAGTTGGAGAAAGGGTAGAGCGGCAAATTGGGTGGATCAGACCATGACAGGATTGATTTAAACTGAATACAGATGGGGCATCTTGAGGAAATCCCGGTTTGGCTACTGCTGGTGGGGTAGTGAGAGATACCTTGGGAAATTGGTGTCACGGTTTTGCGCTCGATATTGGTATATATTCAGAACCTTTGGCAAAATTGTGGGGGAGTTTATTATGGATTGTGTATGGCGTGGGATCGCGGAATTCGTCGACTGGAGTTGGAAGTTGATTCGGATATGGTGGTGGATTTTCTTCGGACAGGGATCAATGATTCACATCCTTTGTCCTTCCTAGTACGGTTGTGCTATGGCTTTTTTCACGTGACTGGGTAGTCAGAGTTTCTCATGTGTACAGGGAGGCAAATTGTCTTGCAGATGGTTTAGCTAACCTTGCGTTTACTTTACCTTTAGGTTTGCACTTTTTTATTATGTTCCTGATGTTGTTCTTCCTTTGTGGACAAATGACTTTGAAGACCGACAAATTGCTCGGCAAGTTGTTTTGTAATTTTCTTTTTTTCCTTAATAATAAACCTCGGGGGCACTAACCCGAACTTTCTACCAAAAAAAAAATCTCACAAGAAGGAATCCCAACTATGTGTAATAATTTAATTTCTCTCCAAAATATTGATAAAATATTGCGAAGCTATTATATTTAGAAATTATTTGTCGAGGAAGATATTTAGTAATATTAATATATTATCCAATTAATGGTTTTCCTTAATTTATATATTCTTAATATTCGTAGATATGATCACAATCACTATTGACACGACTAACAGTTTTCGTATATTCGTTTTACTAATAAACTATTAAGACTGCACAAAACAGAAAATACTAGCTCCCTTAAAAACCTAATTGACACAACATCACAACTCTATGTACCCTATATATATTGCTCTTTCACTTTTTTATATTATAAACATCTAAATCACCGCTACTTCTCATAATGTTTTTCATTAACGCAATTGAAATTTAAATCCCTTTGAAACTGATTGGATTATTAGGGTGAAAATAAAAAGAAAATGGAAGGAATATGTTCCACATGAAAGTTTTTCTCTTTTTATGATTCTTGCCGATGATAAGGTAAGGTTAACATATCACTTTCTCATTTGTATTGTCTATGTAACTAGTTTAAATTTTGTTAGTTTGGTTTTAACAATAAAACTTATCTTTATTTTTTCAAAAGAAAACACTATTGAAGCTAGGGAGGTTCCTCGATTGCTTCCTTATTTTGAATACTTAATTGTTGAAGGATTTTGGTGTGAAATTGAAGATTTTAGTGTCATAGCAGTGGACGAAAAGATGGTTTACATATCACAATGTTATGCAATTAAATTTATGGTCTCCACAGCTGTTAGAGAAATAGAAATCACTCATGGTTAGTAACAAATCTCTTATCAATTTATATTGGAAGCTTATATATCAACCCTGTTTAATGGTAAATTTCTGAATACTCAGTAAAAAGAACCGTGACTAATGAACTAAGGTGCACCACGAAAATATAACGAAGAGGTTAGTAATGGTGGTTCAACTTTAGTTTTTTTTTGTGTGTGAACAATGTTTATTCAACTACATGTTAATAATTAGTAGTTCTCATTATTTTGCATTTTTTAAAAAATATTATATTTTAAATTCTTAAAATTATGACAACATCGTTACAGTATCCTAATATTGGTTATTTAAAAGAAAAAAAAAGAAATGATAACCTCCTAGACAACTACCTGTCCTTATAGATTGATGTTGAAAAGTTGAACACTATACATCATTAGAATCAAGAAACTGCACCGTCACATCCCTTACAATCAAGATCATTTTCATGCACATTTTCAGATATTATTTTTAAGAAATTTAATTACATCAAATATGGTTAATTATTATTTCATGCTTAATTCTTTTTCATTCAATAAGTCATATTGTCGATTTATCAATATTATATTGACCTTGATTTCTTTTTTGTTTATTATTTTTAAAACATCATTGCATGTTAATTAGTTAATTTGTTGATTTAAACAAATTAATTTCATTTTTAGAAGAAACTAATTAACTCACTTTCCTATAAAGAGCTTATGTTATACATGCTAATCTCATTTATTAGTCTGATTTCGTATATCAAAAGTTGTCAAACTCGAACCTAATAAATCTATAGAACACAAAACGTCACCTATCATCATGCACCTCTTCCATTATTATACCCTAATATTATACATAATACATCATTCCCATATTTTCTCTTTTTTCAAACTAGAATAACACAAAAAATTAGTCGTGTAGAAGAAGCTTAACCTTTCTCTATTCATTTCACCAACACTAAATAATTAGATACAAAATTATCTACTTTACCATTTCTCATCTTCCTTTCTTCTTAACTTCGAAAAGTAAGTGTCTTTTGCTGTTCTTTTCAGAGAATGGAGACACAGCATCAATTACCTAGACGTGTTCGTCGCCAGGTTGTGCTAAGAGGAGCAGGTCGGCATGAAGATGGAGGTTTAGTTGATCTTCCTACAGAAATCCTCCACTCAATCAAGTTGCATGTTTCTCAAGACCTAAGGGATCACTTCAGTGCTATTACGGCCGTAAGTACCTTGAGGAGGGTTGCTGAGGATGAGGTTTTCTTGAGAGATACTGATCTCTTCACCATGGACTATCATCCTCTCAACAACCAAAGTATTGACAATTTCCTTATCAGATGTCATCATCGTGGTAATATCTCTGCTCTGTTCATACATGGTTGTTCAGAGTTTTTCTACCACCATGACATGGAAAATGGTTTATCAATGATTCGCCAAGCAGCCATTAGTGGCTATGAACTCGCCATCTATGTCTATCACAATCTTAGGCGTATTATGACTCCTGCTCTCCAAATTTATTTGGAATTTATTAATCGAAATCGTGATTTAGTTAGGCGTATGAGAAGTATAATCCAAGAGTCACCTCATTATTATTGGGGACCTAATATGCCATAATTCTATTTAGACAGATGTGCTTTAATTGATTCCAGTATAATTAAACGTTGTCATTGTGCCTGGAGTTGTCCATGGGGTGATCTGTCGGAAGAAACTGTTAAGGATCCATGGATGTGTGATATGTGTTTTTACACAATCCATGTATTTAGATTTATTAGTATTATTCCGCATAGGGTGATGCAATGGCCAATGCAGTATTACTTTTGTTTTTTTTTTTTTTTTTGTATAAACATGTTTTAGTTGTAGTTCTTTCTTACTATCTAATCTCTTTTGTTATGTTTTTAAGTTTGTGTCCTTTGTAAGAACATATTTTGTATATTAAATTGCATAATATTTTGTATATGAACTTTTTACATGTGTAATACTACGGTAAGCTTATCATATCTTGGTAATAGTATTTGAAAGTAACAAAAAAAATTCATAACCAAAACGTTAATCAATATTAAGCAAGTGTCAACCGAAAGATTATTAAGAAAGTGTAAATGTTTGATCCGAAAAGTGCAAGAGTATATCATCCAACCATTCAAAAGAAAATTTTCATGTTTACACCATCCGTTGATACTTAAATTTCAAAGCTTATAACTCTAAAACATATAACAAAAAGATTTACACTTTCGCGTTTTTGTAAAAACTTTATATATAAACATTTCCTCGCGAACCAATCAAAAGATCATATTTTCTATATTGATTGTCTTACTTCCTATTTAGTTGTTTTAATTAATTTATTGAAGTATTTTCTTTAGATTATGCTAACACCAATAACTACTATTTAGATTTATTAATTATATATATTCAGTTAAGTTAGGATATTAACAAATCTTTTTCGTTTCCGAATTTACCACCCATAATCTTCTATTTTGTTAGTTTAATTAACATAAAAAATAACTAGAAAATCTAGAATGGAAATTTGCTATTAACTTAAAAATATGTATTAACTGTAGAATATTCTTTTATACCCCGTATACATCCCATTATTTATTGCATCACATTTTCTGGAATCTAAATCTTTTTTTTTAATCATTTTTGGAAAATATCACATATATTTCGTCACAATGATCAAAACTAACCTCCATATCTATAATATGCAATACGCTTTTATTCAAAATTACAAAACCAAAGATTTATCAATATTTTACTTGAACAACTCTCTATAATCTCCTATATATATACCACGTTTTCCTTACTCCGTTTTTCATTCACCCCTCTCACAAATAATCGAATATCTCAAAATTAAACGAGAAGAAAAAGATGGCCACGATCTCCTTCTCGAACAAACAAGGTGAAAAAAATGGAGTTGTCGATGCTCAATAGCATCAAACCTTTGAAGTCTTCGTGGAAAGTTCATGTGAAGGTCTTGCACTCATGGCAAGCTGGAAACGCATCATTTGGTGAAGCGTTGGATTTTGTCATCATGGATCAAGAAGTAAAATCTTTTAACCTTATTTTTTTATATTGTTTTTTTTTTAAATTATTACAATATTTGTTATTTCTCTACGCGAGTTTCGATAAAATGATAGACTTATATGCTTTACGAAAAATAGAATATGAGCTTTATTTTATATGAGTTTCTAGCAAAATTACTTTATTGGAAATTTATTCAAATCAAATTAACTTCTACATAGCATCATGTTTGTTATTTTATATAGTTTATATTATTAACATTATAAAGTAAGAAATCCATTAGATATATTTTTAACCCTTGCATGATGTTTGTGTACAATCATTGGAATGGTTTATGTGTTATATATATATATATATTTATATCAATGATTTTGGTATTTGCTACACCATGTTAATACAAAATTAAGATTTCATAATATTAATTTCAACAAAGGATACCAAGATGCATAGATCAATGAGGTCAAGCGAGATTCATAGACCCAGAGATGAAATAACAAGTTTAGGATGGAAGGAGATTCGAAACTTGACCGTCAAAAAAGCAGTTGGTGCTTTTAGGCCAACAATGCATACATTCAGAGTTTTTCTTGGAAGCCACTCAAAGGTGGATGAGATTGACCCAATAGCATTTGAAGAACCCTTGATTTTGACCCCATTCCCCTCAATGATTGACCTGAACTTCAATTCCAATTTCTTGGTTAGTAAGTTATCAAATAAATAAAGACTAAAATGGAAGAACATATGTGTATTATGAACATGAATAGTAATTAGTTTTCCCTATCAATTATACAGATTTTCTTGGCCAAGTAACTCATTTGGGAGAGATGAATACGATTGAGGCTAACAATAAGCCAACAACTAAACTCGATGTGCAGCTAAGAGATTCACTGTAAAATTGATGTTTTATTTATTTGCATATATTATAATGAATGTTATAACGTCGTATTTGACCTAATAGTTTACTATTTTTTTCAGTGATAATCATTTGAGAATGACAGTATGGGAAGTTTATGCTGATCAAATGTACAATAGATGTCGTGATGCGAAAGATGGACAAGTTATTTGTCTGGTCAAATACGCCAAAATCAAGCAGGGGGATGGTAATTAAATCTTTTTATTAATATTAACAAAGTGGTTAGTTTTGAAATGTTTCAGTAATTTAGTTGTTTATTTTTATTGAATGTGAAAATTATGTTTCCAATGCGTTCAATGCCACTATACTTCAGATCAATCTCAATATTCCGTAAGTTGTTGAATTCAAGTCATGGGGAATGTTATCGTTTCTATATACTATATAGTAGTATCATATAGAATTATTAATTAAATTTAATTCTTAAAATTACTCAGTTACCTAAAGACGAGTTGGTTCTACATGTGGACAACCAAAATCCAAATAAAGACACTGCTAATGTCGTTAGAAAGTTTCAATGATTATCAACATTGTGGCATTGTTGGAAAAATTAGGGTTATCTGCACCATCATGGCTATTGATACTGACTATTGCTGGTATTATTTCAATTGTAAGAGTTGCACCAAGACAGTTGAATGAAAGAAAAATATGGGTCATCCTCAGTTTAAGGAGGCATGGTGGTGTCAAACTTGCAACATGTGGGTCAAGCAGCTTACACTCATGTATGTTATTGTATTTTTAGTTGCATACTTGATTTTGTATTTTTCAAAAGCGTGATTGAATTGTGAATAAAAAACATTTGTTGCTTTTTCTACAAGGTACATGCTACATTTACTAGTGGCAGACGATAAGTCTCAGATGAGATGCATGTTGTTTGATAGCAATGCTACGAAGATTGTAACACAATCATGTGCAAACGTCCTCGATGGATCAGCTTCACCGGTAAGAATAAATAAATTAATCATTTATTCTTAAACATCATATTAAAGCAGGTAAACCAATCAGTGTAATCTTTTGTATGATTTTCTCTTTGAATCAACTTCTTTGCCTTTTATGTAGATTGTGGATCCGACTAACTTGCCACAAGCTCTCCGGAACATTGTTGGGACTACTTGGCAATTTTGTGTAGCAATTGAGAAGGATAATATTCATGACACCCAGATTGCTTTCAAGGTCCTTAAAGTCTGGTCACCTAACCAAATGATTGGAAAATCCGGACAATCTTCCGGAATATGAAGTGCTAAAGAAACATCATCCATTATTGGAACAAACATGTAATATTCTTAAATTTTCTAACAAAGTATTCAATAACAATGATATGATGTAATCCTTAAGTTTGTATATATTTTTATGTTTGTTGATAACTTCAGACACCCTTGCTTATAACCATTAGTGATGAGAAGTCCGATTGTGCACCAAGTGACACAACAACTCCATCATCCAAGCGAAACAATGATTTGATCCTAAATGCACCAGATCAACTTTCAGCTACCAGCAAGAATATGTCGTTCATCAAAAGGATTAAGTTGGAAGGAGAGCCAGAGAAGTTCCAGATGGAGTTGGAAAATAACCACGAGGTAGATGATAAGGATTTTAAGAAGAGTAACAAGAAAGAGAAGACGGAGTAATCTGTCATGTTCAAAGACAGACAGTTTACTTTTTTTTTATACTCATGGGTTACATTACTTATTTTGAGTAATGTTGAGAGGATANCTTTTTTTGGATTTTTTTTATTTTTATATTTTTTTTTTTTTTTTTTTACCTTATGTTTTTAGACTTTTGGTTTAATTATGAAATCGTCTGTTTATTGTTCTATCTCTTAATTCTCTTTTTATATATTTTAAATCATCTTTTTAAGTCTAATTAAGTAATGAGTTCAAACTTAAATACTGACATACACTATCAAACAAAGATGTTTGATAGTTAACGATCTCGATCAAACAAACCATCATCGGAATCTGTCTAACTTTGTTAAAAAATAACGAATTATTACGCACTCAATCCAATTATCACATGTCGAACTTTTTTTTCATTATCTTTTTTTTTATATAATCAGTAACCACATATCACCATTTTCGACCCGTGCAATTTAATTGTTTTAATTAAATATGTATTTCTTAATTATTTAGACCATGGTACCATAATCAATAAGATTATCACTTACATTTTCAGTTTAAATGATACCATAAAACAAATTTAAGATTTTTATGTTAATTTTATTTCTCTATTATTGGGGTCGAAATCCCCTCCTCGGGGATTGATGAACTTAAGGAAAGTGGACGAGAATTCAAAGACCGTGCTCGGGCCAGCAGCCCACGACCATGGCCCAGCCGCCCAAGGCCACGGATCATGG
>OVBB01002056.1:0-12353 GCA_900406415.1 Isatis lusitanica | reverse complement strand
AAAAGACCTTTGGTCCTCATAATAATACACAGAACATTCAGTTCACAACACTTTTGGATTTCAGAGAATACAAGACATTGTTTATGGAAATTTTTATTCCATTAGGCAACGTAAAGTTGGCTTTGCCAATTCCTTCAATAACGTCGGTATGACCTGATATTGTGTTGACAGTTATCCTTCTTGTTTTATATTAGAGAAAAAAAAAACTCTTTTCTCTCAGAATAGTGTGTTTTTCCATTATCTGGTATGAAAATTTCTCGAATCCTTTTCTTGGATTATGTTCATCCACATTTTGATCCATTTCTGTCATAAACATCAATAGAGAGAAAGTAAAATTCATTCATCAGAAAAGACTTACAATTATTACACATTAGTTTTGTTATAAAAACAACATTGTTTGATAATAAACGAAAATGTAATAATTGGACATTAGTTTATTGTAAAAATAACATTATTGAGTAAAAATCGATAATGTAATAATTATACATGCCATTACTGGAGACTACTCAACAGTCTCACTACAAGCATCTTAGTAGTTTTCTTCAGGAGTGGTCTTGGTCGAGCTCATTGGCGAAGTCCGAAGAGTCGAGGTACAATGTACCCACAAAGTTTTCTGTGAGGTTCACTCCTTTGCTTTTCCTTTCAAGGACTCTTTATACAGCTTACAAAGTTGTGGAAAGGTACGGCATGTACGGGACTAATGCCCTTTGCATCCGCATCTGTAACACACAGTCTCACGCTTCTCGGTGATATCATGTTGGGTTTCTTTCTCTTTGGATTGGTGTTTAGATCGGATCCATTTGTTATATCCTCTCTCCTTAAAATTGTAAGATCCTCCACACCCACGACTAAATCGACGGCCAGGACCCTGTTAAGATTGAAATTTCCTTTCTGAATTTTCCACGGCCATAGCATTCACTTCAGGGAATGCTTCGGCTCCCGTAAGTCGAGAATTGTGGATTTTGATGAGGAGTTCATCATTATTTTCTGCGAGAATGAGAGTCACTATCAATTCAGAAAATCTTGTATACCCACATCTTTTACATATTTTTGGCAAGACTTGCTGCTCTTAATGAAACGTAAGGTATGTCTTCTCAAACATGACCACAATATTTCAATTGTGACAATATCCTCAGCATAACAGAGTTATAGTCTGCAACCTTTTGGAAATCTTGAAACCTCAGGTTTTTCCACTCTTCTAGATGCATAAGGGAGATTTACTTCCCTCTGGTTTTCAAACCTCTCTTTTAGAGCTTGCCACAGTTCTGCTGGGTCTTTTACGTGCGCATAGTCACTGCGTCACATTTTCATCAAGGTGCTGCCTTAGAAAAATTACCGCTTATGCTTTATTTTCACTATGTGATTTTTCCCGCTTTTGATAGTATCGGTTACCTTTTTCATTTCCAGATAAAGCTCGACATTTGTTATTCATGCTATGTAGTTTGCTACAGTAATTTTGAGAGACGGGAACGTAAGCTTCTCAATATTTGCCATTTGATTTTCTAAAACAAAATCATAAAAAATTTATTAGTACGGTAATATTATTTTATATTAAGACGTACTGTAAATTACAAGGAAAAATAATGCATAAAAAATAATGCAAGGGTTATGGTAAACTCTTCCGAAGTAAATTCTCCTATGAAGAGACCATAAAGCAAAGTAAAAATTACAATCACACATAAAAACAAAAATAAACGAAACATATTTCTTACAAAATGAATCTAAGAAATTTATTTGAAAAGTTTTTGAGAGGAGATGATATCATTGAGTGAAGTAAATGAATGAAAGACAAGTGTATTTATAGATTGAAACACTGTTCATAACCGTTAGAAAAAGGTAAAAAAATTTCAAAATTTTTACCTTTGTGACCATTGTTGAAAGAAATGTTAAAAATAATTTAAATCAATCAAAATGTAATTTCATTAAGTAATCAATTAAATTTACTAATATTTAAACATAAAATTGATATAGGTGGCTGAGCCTCTTTTTATAATAATTATAATATAAACAGATTTATAATCATAATGTTATGGTAACAGAGTTAACCACATTTGAAAAATAAATAAATTATACAATGGCATGGCAGTCCATTGTAATATCAATATCAAATAAATAATTATAGTGCGTTTAGCACCCATGATATAATGCATGTAAATTAATAACGAGATGACAGACCGTCCATAGAGTGGTGATGTGATAAATAATCATTTTAAATTAAAAATTATACAGGAAGATATTTCGACCATTATAATATAGTATATAGTATATTTATATCAATATATATAGCTGTATCATAGAGTGATCATGTTGATAATGTGTTACAATAATAATGAATACCTCATATAATAAATGAATATAAATAATAACTAAATTTTATACCCGCAGAATTTGGGAATACTCGGAATAAAAAAAGAAACAAGAGAGATAATAATGTTGCAGAGTTTGGCTGTGAATGGGAGACGTGAAAAAGACGGTTCGCACACTTCAGGCGGATGAACCACTACTATGTTGTCATTCACTACATTTTTTAATTATAGGGTGGCTGTTTCTAAAATAATACAATATTTATGAACCACTTGTGGTTCAGTTTTGTGAACAAAGGTCTTGAATGGGAGATGGAAAAAAGGTGGGAAAAATGCAGTTTCTTACCTTGCGGATGAACCACATCATATGTTACAATTCATCATCTTTTTGGTTATAATTAAGGTTGTGAATGGAAGAGTGGTTCAAGTGTGGTTCGCACACTCATGCGTATGAAACGTACATATGCTTCCATTCATCATTTAAGCTTCGAATGGTGAAAGCAGTTCAGGCGGTGCAGATCATGCAGATCAAATGGGATAAGTGCAGATCATGCAGATCAGATAGAACAAGGGCAGATCAAGCTGATCAAACAGTTCAAAACTCGGTTTTTGGGTTTTTTGGATACTCATTCGGGTTCGGTTTTGATTTTTTCGAGTTTTTGGGTTTAGATATATAGGTTCCATTCAAATATTTTAGAATTTTGGTTAGGGTTTGGTTCGGTTCCATTCAGATTCGGTTTGAGTACTCGAAAATTTATAAAAGTAAAATAAAATTTGATTAAATTTAAATTCAATTCAATTAAATTTGACATATATAGCTAAAGTTTCATATATTTTACTTATTTTGATATTTTAGTTATTTTTTTCTAAAAGTAAATCATAAATTTGAATTTATAATTATAAATTGGTATAAAATCATTAAATTTATTAGTGATATTCATGATAAAAACCTATCAATTTATAATTAATATTGTTAAAAATAATATTTTAACTATTTTGAAATAATTAAATTTATACGAGTAAATACATGAATGTATTTACAGAAATAGTTATTGTTTATATAGTAAACTAAACTAAACTAAAATTTTATCATTAATAATTTAATTGAATGTTCATATTTATAATAAAAAATTAAATTAATTTATAACAATAATCTTGAAAATTATATTTTAAATAAATATGCTATATAACTAATTTAAATATTTCGAACAGTTTCAATAAAACATATCAAATTTTATGACTACTATCATATTATATATATATGTGTAAATAAATGTAGAAACAAATTATTTTCTAAAAAATAATTGACAAGAATGAAAGAGAAGTTGAGAAGAAAAAAATATTTGTAATTGTGTTTATAATGTGATATATACAAAATAAAGAGTATAATAATTTATAGAAAAAATTAAATGTGTTTTATTTTTTTTTAAATTGTGAACAGTACCGAAAAATGGTGGACAGCCTCAAATATGTGGTGGATAAAAAATGCATGTTGTTCTCCTACTTTTTAAGAAAAAGAAAAAAAAATTGTATGTAGTCTAAAAACAGATGAACTGCATATATGGATGAACTGTACTTGTCTCATACTTCTATTCAAAGTCTATTTTGTGTTGATGCGTTTCTTCTATTGTAATATTAAAATATCATTAAACCGCAAGCGGTTCACTTTTTACGAATAATAAACACAAAACCTCTCTGTATAGTAATATACTTCCAATTTGAGGTGTTTTCTATGTTTTATTTAATTTTTCTTTGGATAACTAATATATAAATAATTTGTTTATAATGTGATTGAACTAAATTTTTTTTTTGTATGTCCACACGTGTTTATTTATGTGTATCATTTTCTAATTTATTATAAAATAACATTATACAAGTTTTGTATATTAAAAAATATTTTTTAAGAATTCGTTTTTTACCAGTATATTTTTACTTGAATTTATCTTATATATGATATTTTAAATATAACTAGGTATATGCATTTATAAATTAATTTTTAAGATGACTGATTTTTAGCTATACAAAAAAAGAAAATTTAAAATTTATTAAAGTTATTAAAATTATTGTAAATATATACAGTATTCTGAAAAAAATAATTCGTTTCTACTATTCAAATATATTTTTTTCGATTGTCAGATCCGCTTGATCCACATTTGAACCGCTTGATCCACATTTGATCCACTTGATCCGCTTGATCCACTTGATCTGCTTGATCCGCAACGCCTAATTTTACATTCTCCATTTGAAGCCAAAAAATCAGGATCTGCCAGTAATGGTAGTTCCTCAACAAATTGAATATGTTTCAAGTGTTTTACGTGTTTTTATTTTGTTTCATTTATTTATTTGAATATTTTTAAAATAATAGTAACAAGTAAATTATTTGATTACTTGTAAGTGGGAATGCAGTTCAGATAACTCAGTTTATTTGATTTTGATAATTCAGTTTGCATAATATTTTTTTTTAATTAGACAAAGTAAAAATTATGTGGGTTCTCAATTAATTACTTTGATTATTTTTAATATTTTTATCAGATATTTTAAATAGTTTTACAGTATTTTAGTTTTACATTATTTTTTTATAAATCAACATATTTTTGTTTTATATTATCTTCTTATAAATAAAATATTTTTAAATAAATTTTTAAATTTCATGTAAATAATTATAAATATATACAGTATTTTGAACCACTTGTTATCCGTCTTTACCATTCAAACATTATTTTAAACCGCTAGATCCGATTGATCCACATTTGTACCTCTAGATATGCTAAATCCACTTTTGTTCTGCTTGTTCCGCTTGATCTGCTAGATCCGCAACGCCTGATCCGCTTTCTCCATTCGGAGTTTATGTATATTTGAAATTGTGAAGTTGTGATCTCTCGAATGAACGAAATATTTGTTTATATCAAAATAAAAAAGAGAAAGTTACTATGCATACCACACAATTAAATTTTACACATTACGTTACATTTCTCTTCGTCGATGTTTCCTTCTCATTGACTTTTACAACACTAATGAGATGAAATATTGTTTCGTTTGAAATTTTGTTATCTATGGACTTGAATATTACGAATATAAATAATATCAAATTAATATTGAAACATGTCATTTTAAAATTGTCATAAATTCAAATCGAATGTGTTTAATATTAATTACCCTTCCAACAAAACCGAAATTTAAGACGAAAAAATATATTCTTTATATTACTTTTAGTTTTCATTTTCGGTTTAAAAATACCTAAATATCTACTCAAAAATAAATCCGATTGGGTTTGTAGTCAACGTTTTGGATGGAACACAGGATATAGAGACGGTTTTCAAATCACAGTTTAAGAAGATGTTCAAGTTATCCGTCATATAGTGTCCCAGCTCTGTAAAACTAATTCATTTTATATTCTCATGGCAACCGCTTACCAAAAGAAAACAGGAATTACCAATACATTTCTCGCTACACAAATTTAAATGCATATCTGAGTTCAATTGCGAGAAATTTCCTGAACAATTGGTCTCTCATTGAGGCAGCACACACTTTGATACTGAAGAGAGAGTTCTAGACCATGCGGTTAGGCAATGATGCTTTAAAAATAAATAAAAATGTAGAAGTAACATACATTCCAACCAATCATTTTTTTAAATTAAAACAATGAATATAATTAGTGGAATTTTATTTTTTATAAGCTAAATCTATATTTTTGAGTAATCAATATATATATATATATATTAAATGTTTTCATAATTGAATTTATAATTATTTTTGTAAAAGTATAACTATAATTTAATGCGAGTCAAAATAGCATAATCTGTCCATTCTGTCTTGCATTGGTCAATGTTTGATTTTAAATTTTTTAAATGATAGAAATAAACTAATTTATTTTGACTTGTTACACATATAACAATGATGGAATTTCATTTTGAAAATTTGCATTATCGAAGTGGGCTAATCCGTTCTTCTAATGCATTTCCTAATGGTCTCAACATATATTGACAAAAAAACTCGTAAAAGACCGTAAATCATTAAACACGAACGTAACATGTTCTATCATATCAAATAATATAAGGGTCAATTTGCTGTATATATAAATTCATAATTTTATTTGCAGTTTGGTAGGTTTAATAAAAAAGACATAATTGACTGTAGCTAATAGGTGGAGTAGAAGACATATATGCCCTTATATATTCGCTACCCATTAAGCTGCTCAAATACTTAATTGTGTTAATATTCACTCTGTTTCTCCATTTTCACTCCTCTTCTTCTGCGAACCTTCTCTCTTCTCTCGGAGCAAACACTTTCTCTCTCTCTAGGCACTCACATTCATTCTTTGCTTCACTTTTTTAAATCACGAGATCCCATCTCTCTAATAGGTAGCCGTTACATTATTTGCTACCTAATCGGAAAATTATATTTCGAAGCATTGTTTGACTATGAATAGAGTAGTTGAAGTGGATTTTTAGTTAGGCGAGCTTGATTCGAAAAGCACGGGCGGCCTATAAAATGGGTTACATTTTGTCTTAAAACAGAGGTGGGTAGTTGATAATAAACAAAGTAACATATGTAAGATAGATAGTAGCATACACAAGCGTAAGTAGGTGATATCTTTTGTCAAGTTTATAAGGGGCCTTAATTGCTCGGTGGACTATGCAGGTTTTAGGTTGTTCAATAAGTTTTGAAGAAATTGAAACGTCACCGCCAGAAAATACAAGAATTTTCGAGAACGATGGGAGGGGAATTAATTTGACGGAAGAGTTAGTTACACACAAAAAGGATGAACCAAATCGTCCATTCAAGATCCGTCGCTCACGCCGTTGTAAGGTCACTCAGCTACCTCTGTCAATCTTCCGCACTTGTTTATTCTCAACTACTTTCCGGCGCCATTGCCACCACTACCCCGTCCGCGCTGTCCGCCCCTTCAGCTCTTTAGTCTCCACTACTTTCCGGCGTCACCACTACCCCCATCCGCCCCATCAGCTCTCCTGGTCATGCTTTCAGCAGATAATTTATTAAGTTTAAGGTTTCGTATACACCTGTGTGAAAAGTACGAACGATTCGTCTTAGATATGTTCTTCTTCGTCTTGTAGCTATCAGATTAAGTCGCCGACGAACTGGGGAATCCGGATTGTGATGGAGAAGAAAGCGTGCGTGATTGGATTATGGGATTCACTTCTTTGTTCAAGGTTATTATTATCTTCAGTTCTTTGATTACGAAGGATAACATAAGAGTTTTTTTTTCGTTTGATATTGCTTTGGTTACAAAAAAAAATCTTAAACGGATCCTACATCTGCAGGGCTAAGGGCATAGCTAATAGGGGTAAAGACGGAATATGAAATTATAAATAGGAGACATGACCAACTCGCAAATTAGTAGTATGGAATGGTATATAAAACGCAATTTCTCATAATATAAATAGTGACTTATTTCTAAAATCAAATTTTTTTCTAATTAAATTGTTTTATGATAATATCTATATCAGTTTTTTTGGTCCACATTTGAAAAACCTAGAACGATTTGGCAAACTAAACTGGTGGTTTGAAATCTACATAGATTTTTTTCTATGTGTTTAATTATCTGATTTAACAAAAAGACTACTCAGAGTAGATTAATGGGCATTTATTTATTTTTAAATCTTTTTACTCTTTAGATTTCTCATTATTTATACTCAGTTAACAAACTTAAATCATAATATATATATATACGAAAAAAATATTCTTATTACATAAAAATGATGAGTTTTCTATAGAAATAAGATTATAAAAATATGATAAAATGACTAGTATACTTTTAAATTACTTTTGAAAATTAATATCTAAATAATCATAATTGTTTCATATAAGACTCCATACCTTTTTGTTATATATTTAGGAGAAATTGCAGCCTATATACCACTTCTTATTAGTAATTTGCAAACTGGTCTTACATACTGTGCACTTTTTTTATTCCTTTTGTACCCCTATTGTCTACGAATCGTAGATATGAGAGAGAGAGATATCTCTCCATATTTGATCTTCCTCTCTCTCTACAGAGCCTTCGCTCAAAGAAGACGAAACAATCTCTCTCTCTTCTATGGTCTCACCTTCTCTCGCTAGAAAAAAAAAAAAAAACAATCGATTATGTCTCTCCAGCCATGTGAGCTCCCACTGACACATTCTCGACATTTTCTTTTTTTCCCTTCTTCCAATGTGTTTTTTCTTTCTTTGGGTTGATTCTTTCCACCGAATCCGGGAACGAGTCGCCGGGAGGTTCGGAGCTGGATCGCCTGTCCCTTACCCATCAGAAGAGCTTCTCGGCGAGCATATGGAGCAGACTATCAGCTCTGAGCGAGATAGTTTTCAGTCACCGTTCGTTTTCGACCACTGAGGTACGGCAGATCTGATCGCCGTAGACCAGATCTATTGCAGATAATGTCGATATTTTTTCCGGTTTACGGTTCCCAACAGATGCAATTTGAGTGGAGATTTGGTCAATAATTCGGATTTTCAAATTGGTTTCTTTTTTTTTTGCAGTGATAGAGAGTATCAAAGAGGAGATGAAGTTGCTTGGTACCCTGATGACGATATGATAGTCAGACACAAGTACAAAGGATATCATCTACTCATGCTTGTGCATGCTACTATCTATCTTATCTATGCTATTTAAATATAAGGACATGTAAGGATTAAAACGTCATATACCGCTTCTGCAGCAATAGTAAAATGGCATTATGTCACATCATACCCATTTTGCAAATTAGATTATGATTTGGTATATCCAGCAAATTGCCCTTATATTTAGTCTCAAAATTTTAATAAAATTTTAGCATTTTTTTAAGAGTGAAATTGCTAGATATTCTTCATTGACCGTTTTTTTTGGTCCATGACCCTCAATAAACGAAAATTGGGCATCCATAAATTTTTTGGCACATTGTAGTCTTTGTTGCCCATATCCAAACTAAGCTTACCTATATAGAACACTCTAAATTATTACACCATACAGATCTTATTTCTCTAGCTATAAGGTTTTTTTTTATTTTCTTAAAACATAATGAAGCCGTAGCTTTTAATGCAATGTCACATAAATTTTGTTTTACTTTTTTTTTTTCTCTCGGTAAACATTTAATGTCTTCTCTCTTTACTTTGGTGACAAATTAGATATAATAAAATTTGAGAATATCAGAATTAATTTGGAAAAAAAAAATCAAGGTAAGCTATAACACCGTTATCTAAAGTATTATCCCTTAACTAAGATGTATGCACATAAAATATTTAGCACTATACATGTAGCAGAAAGCAAAATGAACAATTTTATTGCAGATACATATAAAATATAATATAAACCATATATCATAAACTCTAAACCTTCAACACTCTATACTAAACCCTAAACTCAAACCCTAATAACTAAACCCTAAACCATATATCCTAAACATTCAATACTAAATTCTAAACTCAAACCTTAAACACTGAATACTAAACCCAAACCATAACCATTCAATACTAAACCCTAAACCCTAAAGCCTGAAACCTTAACTCAAACCCTAAACACTAAACCCTAAACCCAAACCTTAAACACTGAATACTAAACCCAAACCATAAACATTAAATACTAAACCCTAAATCCTAAACCCTAAATCTTGAACCCTAATCCTAAAATACAAAAGCCCAAACAAAAATAACTAACACCTAAAACTTTGAATACATTACTATAATAAGATACGTTACATTAACATATACATCAATTATCGTTTAACAAACATACATAATATCATATAATAAAATTTGAGAATATCAGAATTAATCTGGAAAAAAAAATCAATATTAGCTATAACCCCGTTACACAAAAGTATTATCGCTTAACTAAGATGTATACAAACAAAAATAACTAAACACCTAAAGCTTTGAATACATTACTGCAAAAAGGTATGTTACGTTAACATATACATCAATTATCGTTCAACAAACATACATAATATCATATAATAAGATTTGGTAGTATCAAAATTCATCAGGAAAAAGAAACCAATGTTAGCTATAAACCCGTTTACCGAAAGTATTATCGCTTAACTAAGATGTATACAAACAAAAATAACTAAACACCTAAAGCTTATAATACATTACTGCAAAAAGGTATGTGACGTTAACATATACATCAATTATCATTCAACAAATGTACATAATATCATATAATAAGATTTGAGAATATCAAAATTAATCTGGGAAAAGAAATCAATCTTAGCTGTAACCCTGTTACCGAAAGTATTATCGCTTAACTAAGATGTATACAAACAAAAATAACTAAACACCTAAAACTTTGAATACATTACTGCAAAAGGTATTTTATATTAACATATTCACCAATTATCGTTCAACAAACATACATAATATCATATAATAAGATTGGAGAATGTTAGCTATAATCCCGTTACCGAAAGTATTATCGCTTAACTAAGATATATACACAGAAAATATTTAGCCTATACTGGCAGCACTAATCAAAAGGAACAATGTTATTGCAGATACACACAAAATATAATATAAACCAAAAATCATAAACCCTAAACCTTCAACACTCAATAAAGTCTTAATCCAAACTCTAAACATTAAACCCAAATCCTAAACACTGAATACTAAACCTAAACCATAAACATTTAATACTAAACCCTAAATCCTAAAACCTGAATCCTAAACCTAAAACACAAAAACCCCAACAAAAATAACTAAACACCTAAAGCTTTAAATACTAAAAAAAATATGTTATAGTAACATATACATCAATTATCATTCAACAAACATACATAATATCATATATTCTTACCCACTACAACTAATAAAACATATAGTTTAAATATATTTCATTACAACCGAGAAATATTTTTGGGTTATCTCGAGAAATATTTTATGTTGTTTAATAGAAGAAGTTGTATCATATCTGAGTTTAATTTTATGTTAGAAAATAGAAAATATATCTTCGATATCGCTGTCAGATTTGTGTGGGAGAATCAATATAAAGTTTATTACACCCAACACATTCAGATAATGAAGAGTATGGGTTCTTGTGTAATCTCCGCCTTGAACAGTGTCAACTGAATATTGCCATATCTCGAAAACTAAATATAGACTTATCGAGGTATATTGGATGCAATTTCTCTTTTTTTAATTTACGATAATATTTTTAGTAATATAAACTAAATATTAATTCTATATCCTATATCTATAAAACAGAAGTCAGTTGCACAATGTGGGTCTGACACCTGTCCTCCTGAAATTTCTTTTTCTTTTTTTCTTTAAATTTTTTAAGAAAACTGGAGCTTTAGCATAAAAATACCCGATCTACCTTAACTCCAAAAAATAACCGATTCACTTTACCTCCACGATCTTCTCAACCTCCATGACTAAAAAAAACTGAAGCTTTTAACTTAAAAAAAAAACCGATCTACTTTACTGAAAAGAAAAAAACCCACGCTTCAACTAAACTTACCTCCACGATCTCCTCTCAACCTCCATGAATCTCAACTTCCTCTTCCACTCTCAACTGCACTCATCGACTTATAAAAGAGTTAACATTGATTTACGCTTCAGTTTCAGATTAACTGCAAAACGTAAGTTACTTGCTCCACCATAAATTTTGTATCTTCGTAAATTATGGATTTCGCTGATTAGGGATTTTTTGATTTCGCTCCACCATAAATTTTGTATCTTCGTAAATCATTTAGGTTGCTCGAGATTTTTTGATCGGGTTTTGGTTTATGGGATTATTTTTTAATTGTGATTCGAAGAATTGCCATTTTCTGTGGTTCACTATTTTTTTGTTTATTGCGATCTCTTCCNGAGTTTTATATTCTTTGAAGAGGATGCAACAAGGTCAGGGGATGAAGGTTGGTCTCTCGCTCAACTTCTCATTCATGTTCTCATCAAGTATTTCTCTTTTGTTGAATTTTGAACACCTTAGTGAATGTGATTCATGGGAGATCTTCGACTTCAGCTTTTCAGAACTTATGATGAATCCTTTCCTTTTTAACTAATCCTTTGCTTTGGTGGTGCAAACAGAACATGAAAGAGATGGATTTTTTCACTGAGTTT